>BOSO01013746.1:78797-197792 GCA_018403395.1 Gorsachius goisagi
AATGACCGACAAAAAAAAAAGTTATTTCATAGCAGCTGGTACTGACAAGAACACGTAAGACAGCATTTTTAAAAGTAACTGTTAACAGCACAAACAGTTAATAACAAGGTTATATCCACCATTAAAAACATCATTGATGCTATTTTTAACAGGGAGAAAAGCCACAGGAGACAGCAATATGCCAGGGATAAAACTCCATTATACATACGAGTGTGCTAACATCCCTGCTTAATAGATTAGGAAAAGGCCATCCGAGCAACCGAGGAAACCCAAGTGGGATCCGAAATGTGTAATGTAACCTTTCAGTTCCACAATCAAAAAAATTTTTCTCAAAATTGTGGAAGGGATACCAATGTAAGAACCATCTAAGTAGAGCTAAGCAACAGCACGTACTGTCATTTAGTTTCCCATTTCTCCTTTTTGTATTTCATCTACAATTTTCATGAGAGCTTAGTCCTGGCATTTCAGAAATTCAGAAGGAAACACATTAATTTGAAAGTGAACTAGCATATGCAATATTTTAATGCATCTTTGATTGATAGTAAATACTGTTAAGCCCCTCACTCACTGACTTCTTATAAGAAAGCAAACATTTAAGTAGGGAATGACTCTGAGCACTTTTAACAAGTTTTCCAAATCCTGCAGTTGCAGCTGAACTTGTGAGACCTTCTGGGTTTGTAAAAGTGAACAGGAGGCTGTCCAGCATTCAGGAGATCTCACCTTCTATGTCATTCTCAGAACTTGTCTCACTGAAGCTTTTCCATCGTTCCTTAGCTCTTGACAAGAAGATTTCATAAAGTTCTGCAAGAAAACCAAACAAAACCAACAACAACAAAAAAAGTAAGAGATAAGAAAGAAAAGCATCCCTCCAAAACAAAAGCGCTAATAAGTATTCTTGGCTTCAGTTTTGTTGCTTGGTTTCATCTTAACCACTGGGCACAGGAAGAATCTACTAGATGGTTACCACTAACCACTGGAATACCACTATATGCAGTTGTATAGTGTGCACTGTATTCTGCTTTTTCCTCTGTGGTGAACATGCAAATCACAAGAGGGAAATCATGTCTTGAATAATCCAGATTTTTATTTTTGCGAATGGGTTAGAACACTTCCAGTTGGTCAAAATCATTAGTTATGAAATAAAGCAATTCCCCTTTTCGCCCCCTTAAGAAAGCAAATGTACAAGTTCTCAATTTTAAACATAAAAATAATTGGGGGGGGCAGGGAGCGCAACCTTCTTATATGACTAAAATGTTTTTGTAAGCAGCTTTTGAACCTTGCTGCCATAATTTACCAGGCTATGACATCTAATTGTAAAAAACACCTGTTCCTAAGGTTGTGAAATACAGTTCTTCAAAAAGCAAATACACCCTGATTTATATTTTTTTAACAAAACTTTTTCTTTGAAAATGACCAACTTAACAGATCAAATTTTAATGCAAAATTAAGGCATACCAGGAGTGATATTTAATTCATTTCCCACAGCGAGACTCCAAACCTTCCCACGTACACTTGGGGGTAATCCCTGCCACCACAGCTCTCGAACTCTTCGGGTAGCACGCCTAGAATAGGGAAGTGGGGGGGGGGGGGGGAAAAGGCACATACTACACATCTTGTTTTCTAAAATCATTGGGCAACTTACAAGTAAGGTAACATACTATTTCCCAAATCAATATTCAAGAATCTCTGCTTATACTTAAGACCCATTAAAAAAATGCAAAACATTAAGCTCTGAGAAAGCACATTTCATAGAATCACTTGGTTGGAAAAGACCTTTAAGACTGAGTACAACCGTACCTGTCCAATACTAAACCATGTCTCTAAGCACCTCATCTATCCATCATTTAAAAACCTCCAGGGATGGGGACTCGACCACTTCCCTGGGCAGCCCATTCCAGAACCTGACAACCCTTTCAGATAAGAGATTTTTCCTAATGTCCCATCTAAACCTCCCCTGGCACAACTTGAGGCCATTTCCTCTCGTCCTGTCACTTATTACTTGGGAGAAGAGACCAACACCCACCTCGCTACACCCTCCTGTCAGGGAGCTGTAGAGGGCAATAAGGTCTCCCCTCAGCCTCCTCTTCTCCAGACTGAACATCCCCAGTTCCCTCAGCCGCTCCTCATAAATCTTGTCCTCCAGACACCTCACCAGCTTCCTTGCCCTTTTCTGGACATGCTCCAGTGCCTCAATGTCTTTCTTGGAGTGAGGGTTCCAAAACTGAACACAGGATTCAAGGTGCGGCCTCACCAGTGCCGAGTACAGGGGCACGATCACTTCCCTGCTCCTGCTGGCCACACTATTATTCCTGATACAAGCCAGGATGCTGTTGGCCCTCTTGGCCACCTGGGCACACTGCTGGCTCATATTCGGTCAGCTGTCGACCGGTACCCCCGAACCCCTCTCTGCCAACAGCTTTCCAGCCACTCTCCCCCAAGCCTGTAGCGTTGGATGGGGTTGTTGTGACCCAAGTGCAGGACCCAGCACTTGGCCTTGTAGAACCTCATACAATTGGCCACAGCCCATCAATCCAGCCTGTCCAGGTCCCTCTGCAGAGCCTTCCTACCCTCAAGCAGATCAACACTTCTACCCTTGCAGCTTAGTGTCATCTGCAAACTTGCTGAAGGTACACTGAATCCCCTCGTCCAGGTTGTTGATACAGATGTTAGAACTGGCCCCAATACTGAGCCCTGGGGAACACCACACATGGCCTCCTTTCATGTTGCTCTGTAATGACCTCTCACTATATCATGGCAACAAAACCTGACTTCTTGACAAAACAGAAAGAAAAAGGAAAATCAGGTATGTGGTTCCTCTGTTTCCAGAGGAGAAACAAGCCTGCCTTGCCTCATTTACACAACAGAATTTTACTTACATGCCTTCCCAGTTAGGCAGTATTTCATTCACCCAAATCACCATAGCACTCGCGATATTCTCTTCTTGCTTGAAACGCTCTCTCATTATTTTTTTCCTTTTATGTGCTTCTTTAATTTCTGTTAGGCATAACATGTTAATAATTCTGAATTAGTTTATATAAATTATTAGGTAAATAATTCAGCTATATCTAATTATTTAGATGTCTGAAAGATATCAAGGGTAAATTACAGTTGTACATGAGCCAACTGGTACTGCTTTTGCTGATTGTAGGTGTATTTCTCAGGCATTTTTTTAATTTAAGCTGCCTTTAATTTATTAAAATACACTGTGATTTAGACAAGCAAAAATCTGACTACAAAACTCATAGCACTCTTTTCTGCAGTACACAGAATGACTAAAGAGCAAGCACATCATCAGCACCGTTCTTCCTGTAATGAATTTCACACCACGTTCTACCTAAACCTTACTTATCACTTAGACTAATCAGCAATAATTATAGATAAAATTATTATGCAAAAGTGCGATTCTACATCCATTTTTAAATTATTTGAATTTTACTGAAACTTCCACCTAGAAGGAGTATGTATTTTTTCTGGAAAGAGGATCTAAAGATCCAAGACAAAGTCACAACGCTGAGCAAGAGAAGAGTATTCTGCCTTCTGATAAAAAAGGATCATTTGTAGATGGCTCTCATTAAAAAGGCTGCAAGAAGGACAGAGCAGGGCTATCTTGACATCACTAAGAGCCACTGTGAAATTGCAAGACATTTTCCATTTATGCATGCATTAGACACATCAGCAGAGTAAACGTGCCATCCCTAGTGAACTGATACGGCTGACCAGCTTCACTGAGTTTTTACTGAAGCTTTGTATGTATAGCAATAATTAATTTAATGAATACCAGGGCACACATACTAAAACACTACACATGGCTGACCCTCCAAAGATGCAGTTAGAGAACACGGACCACAGATCACACCTTACAAGATGCACAAAACAAGAGAAGAGTGAAATGAGTTGTCAAATGCCTTGGATTTCTTATTATGTCTTTCAGAGTAAGCTGCCACAGACCCACAGAGGCTCAATCAGTTCAGAAGCTTAAATCTCTGACAACAGCCCAAGTAAAACATGCAGCACAGATTCTTAAAATAGCTTATTCCCTGAATACTAGGCATGACACTACAGAAGTCCTTTCAACAACTGTTCATAGATTGACACTGTACCAGATGCCACAGATATGTTTAATTTAAAAAGCAGATCTAGTGGGAGTAGGAAGGTTCACACAGGTACAGCTGCTTGGAAAAAAAACAAAGTCTTCATCTGTCTTCACACTGGAATTGATCTCAAATTCCTGAAAAAAATAATCTTTAAGTAGTCAGCTTTATTATACTTTGACTCTCAGTGGCAACTGCAGCAACACTGCCGGGGGGGGGGGAATCTTGAAGTTCCTACTTAAAAGTTAAAGAAAAGCTTAAAATGACTTCTGAACTTAGTTACATTTACTGTGGTGGAATAAGAAAACTGTTTGATAATTGAGTTCTGTTTTAAACTGTGTGCACATATGTACCAGAGAATAACCTAGATATTAAACAAGGTTGCTCTTTACTGTATCTATAAGCCTCCAAGCCAGAAATTACTGTATTTTTGCTGCACAGTTAAGAATAATTATGGCATTAACGTACCTCGTTTTTTTGCCTCTGCCACCATTTCATCATATTCTTGTCGGTGACGTAAAGCCTCCTCCACTGATTTGGCAGGAAGATTTCTGAAAACAAGTTGTTCCTGAATTCAATACACACAAATGACATTCTGAACCTTTTCAAAACTTCTCTCTAAGGTGAGCTTTGAGGCTGCCACACTACCAGTATTTCAGTAACAGCTAAAGAGAACTACCAGATGTTTACTGCTTTGGTTTTTTAGTTTATTAGTTCTCCTATTGCTTCCCCCAAAGCAGGGTTATTAATTTGCTGAACACCTGGAATAATGCCAAATTAATTTTGCATAAAGTGACTAAAGGAAAATACTGATATTCTGTATAGTTAGTTATTCCAATGCATCCCTGCACATGCATATTTTAATCATGAAATACACCTGCATATCAATACTCCATATGTTCATATGAGATCTATGATGACATATTTTCAATAAAAGGTAACGGGTTTTTTTCATTATAGTTAGCCCTTTAAAACTCCCACAAAAGAAGATAGGTTTACCAAAGGAAGAAAGGACAGATCCCCATTTATGTCAGAAGGAAGCTTGCTGCAGTGCTACAGGTTCACCAGCTTAAAGTGTGGGGTTTTTTGGCTACAGTGATCCCCTAATTGCCAAACACACATTTCCTTTTGACCAAGTGGACTCATTCCAAAATAAATGAGAACACAATGTTTGGTCTCAGTCTCTTATCCAATCTCTAGTCTACTTTGCTTCAAAATAAACAGAAGATAGTTTTGTCATTTTAGTATCTATATAAAAAAGTTTTCCATCTCCTCTTATATAGGCAGAAAAGATCACTTTATTACTATTTCCAATGAAAGTGAGTGCAGAATCTATTTTCAAGGATGAGATTGTGGCAACACATTACACACTTGGCATGGCACTCCAATTTGGAACAAGTGGAAGTGTCATTTGTAAAAACATAGTTATGTTAGTTTGTGAATTGTGATATTCGGAAAGTACAGAAAAGCATCAGCAAACCAGTTACTGCATATCCTACTCTCTACCATACAGTAAAAGAAATAATGCGTTTACAAGAAAATAATCATAGCAATTGATACCTCCATTCAGGATGTTTCTCTTAGCACTGAAGCAGCTTATATACCACTACAGAGAGTATCGAAGGAAACGCTGTGTGTTCTATTTTCCATTTCCTAATTGGAACTGATAAAAGTAAACTTTTAACAGTGCCATCACAAACTTCCTCAAGGTGCAATCCAAAAGCTTTGCACCATTCGCCTTCCTCACAGCATTGTGTTCCTACTCAGCAGGTCCTCCTCTTTCCTTCAAATTGCTGAAGAATGTGTAGCTGGAAATACCGACCAATTTATTACCCATTTTTCATTACTATTCTTATTTGCACTTAATGCAGTTTTTGTTGAATCTTTGTCTGCTGTTTCTTTGCCTTCAGCTGTAGTTTTAAGGAGCCATGAAAACATAACTGAACAAGGGCAAGGAACAGTATCAGTGAACACCAGCATCTCGGTACCACAAAGCATTTAACTGTAGTAGCCAGACACAAGATAAGCATTCAGCATTTGTGAGAGGAAGGTATTTCTTGTGTTTTAAAGGCAATTCTCCCCACTCCTGCTGTTACCTATGTAATACTTTTTCTTTTTTACTTTTTTAAAAGACTATTCTGGTAAGCCAAATCCAGGTTTGCTGAAGTAACAACTGCCACTGTTCCCGACTGGTCTAGGAAATTAAGTTTCCATAATGGGGGAAGGAGAAGGGAGCGTACACTGAGATGGCAGGAAGAAATCCATAAAAGTCTTCAGGAATTTTCCTGATTATGGATGCCCAAAACACTGTCACAGGCAGCTATGATATACAGTAGATAACAGACTGGTGGACCCACTACAGCAAGAAAGAATTCCTCATATGGACTATAATATACTTAAAGGTTCTTCTGGAGGTATTTGTTAGGCTACTATATGAGATGGAATAATCTAATGATACTTCTGTGTAAGACTTGAGAAGTTCAGCTCATCAGAAGCATATCTAACAAATTCAGTCATCATCAGTCCCACAGCAGAATCATACTTACGCTGGTCGATCCTCCAGAATCAAAGCGGTAGTTGAAAGTGGTTCAAATTCAATATTTTTACGTCTTGCTGATGGGGGTGGAGGTTTATACATTCTTCCTGTCCGTGCTTCATATTCCTAAACAACGTTATTGATCAAAATTCAATTTCAACTTTCAGCCTCACTTCTAATATTACTCATTTCACACTTATTAAATAATGTTAAAATATATAATTTTAAATAATTTATGACAGCAAGGCGCTAACATTACAAGTTGAAGTTGTTCATAGCAAGACAATGCAGCTTTCCAGAACTGCTAAGTAAAGATGAATGAGAAAGCAGTTTCTTGTATCAACTTAATCTTTGATCTATTCTAGTTCAATACTACTACTGAGCATCCAAGGATCAGAGTTAGGAAATCTGCATAATCTCCCCAAACTAATTAGTGCACAAGTAGAAATAATCTGTGAAGTTGACAAAATAACCCAACAAAAACCACTAACCAAGAACATGTGTGTCTTCACATTTCTTTCCTTTTGATTCTAGCCAACCTTATGATCCAGTACCCCTCACCTTCCTGAATCCTTTACCAAGACCACCAAACCCACATTATCCAGAACTACCTACACTATATTCAGTGACAATATAATAGTATTTACCCATTACAAGCCTATTTCACATCATTTCTTTCTCAGAGGTTAAAACATGCAATCTACTTGGAATTATTTAAGAGCCTTTAATACACAGAAGATTCTGAGGAAGAAAGAATTCCATTCCTTTTTGCACAGAGCAACTCAACAAAACAAAAACGTGATATTGTCTTTAGGAAGAAGGCTAGACAGAGCCAGACGAAAACCTCAAATCTCATGTTTCCTGCCAAGTTACTGGGAAACCCATTCTTACAATCCAGTAAATCTTAAAAGGTTATCTGTGAGAAGACTTTCAACTTATTCCCAAACCAAGTTAGCTTGTGGGTTCACACTCTCCTTAGGTATGAAGGCTAAATACTAGTTTCTCTGCAAGTCTTCCACATGCTGGAATTCAAACACAGAATACAAAATGCTGAAAAATCAAGAGAGAACAAATTCAAGGTACTTTAGTAATGTACTTTCACAGATCACAGCTCTATTCTTAAGCACAGCCAAGTGAGCTCTAACTTGTATAAGCTTTTTTTATCTAAAGACAGTTTGTTCTTGTACATCTGTTACTTTAATAATTGCATAAGTAAATTCAGTCTCAGATTAACCAAAATATCTTATGTTTAAGTCACCAAAAATAAAAAAATTATCAATTACTAATTAGGTAATTTGTCTTCCCAATCAAAGCATAACAATCCTCTCTCGAAACTGCTCCCAAATGAATCTCACACCTAATACACAGCTTCTTGCCCACATTAGTCTCCCAGGGAGAAACAGAGGGCTTTACACATTCAGTGTTCACTGACAGCGTTATAGAAACAGAGCTGACAACTTTAGATCTATCATAGAGCTTAACAGTTCAGTACACAGTTGAAGTCCATAAAGTTAAATGGGAAAAGACCTTTTACAAACATGACAACGCAGCCTCAGATTTCAAGAGAAGACACAAGTGTTTGCCCAACCCTAAGGTGGCTTAAAGCTTGCTGCTCAACAGCCTCCTTACCCTATCCATTTTAATGATCTCTAACAAAATTTTTGTTCTTCCACATAGGGCATAATGCATTAAATGATCCGAAAAGTATAACCTCAGTAAAGTCATGTTAATCTCATCTCAAGAGGATGCTATCACAGAATGATTGAGGTTGGAAGGGACCTCTGGAGATCATCTAGTCCAACCTCCCTGCTCAAAACAAGGTGAACTACAGGTCCTGAAGGAACTGAAGTTTGCACAGGGCCTTGTTGAGCCAGATTTTTAATAACAGCAAGGATGGAGACTCCACTCTTGCTAGCCAGAGGCTACAGCACCCGGTATTCCCAAGAGGTTTCCCGTACAAGTACTAACCAAGCCCAGCCTGTCAACTTCAGAGATCAGGCGTTTTCGCAGTGGTAAGGCCAGCTGCATTATATGCCTCTATACATTTCAGATCCTGAGTAGTTTTCTGGAATTCTTACCCTTTTCTTTTTCTAGTTTGTGGGAGTCAGAACAATAGTTTAACTGATGAAAAAAGGTGACCGCACCTCCACAAAACAAGCCAAAGAATGGCTTTGAAACATTCTCAGCATCTTTTGAAGTGGTTTCCACCTCGCCAAGTCTTCAGCTGTCCTTCCAGCTATCCCCCCTTGAACCACTGTACCACACGCTGCCCCATGGCAGCATACCAAATACCAAATAACTCCTTTTGTTAGCGCCCTGGGAAGAGAAGCACAAATCTCTAGCATCAGCCTACTATTTCAACTAGAGGAGAAGCTCTGTTGCTTTTCTGTCTTCAAGAAAAGCCCAAACATGCACAGTGTAAAGAAAAGAGCGAGCAATTGTTTGCTATCATCATTTATATATACATTCACACTAAACACCTAATGCTTTGTAAACACAATGACTTAAAAGTTACTAGCCAACAGTTCTTAAATACAACTTAGTTCTAAATATTTCTAAGTCTCTGGCCAAAAACAGTGGTTATACAAGTTTCCTAGAACATATTTTTCTCCTGAAGGGTAATTCCCAAGACAACTTTTGATTGAAAATAATATGCATTCAACATCGTTTGGCACATTCAAAAAAGTATCTTGAACATCTGGACATAGATTAGTGGAATTCTATTGTAGTTCACATGAGTACGAGAAAAAAATCAGAAAGCCAACATTCACTGTATGAATGAATATACATATTCTTAAGCTTAAAATTATTTCATTTTATTAAAAACCATAGAGGCATTATAGGCATGCCTGACATCCTTTATACCTCAGGCTACCCCAGCATATCCTTAGGTGAGGAATGCATCCCGTGATAGCAGTCAGAGCTCAGCATCCAGGCTGCAGTACAGTAGCAATGCCATCCCTCATTCTTGGTAGAAGTTCTGATTTACTTTCACACATTCCAGTACTTTGTAACAGGAGCCACATAATCAAGTTCATTTAGTGGTCAGAGAAGAGGAAGCTCAAACAATACCAACCTTTTCAACATTCCTACGCACCTAATTTGTATGCAAGTTAAACAGAAAAAGCATTGCAAGATGGGCATTGGAAATTAAGCTACTCTCACCCTTTTATTACAAGCAACACATTTGACTGGTGCTAGTGCTTCTGGCTGTCGTACATGCTAAGAACTGAAATACTATTTCCAAAGCAACAGAGAAAAGGAAAAAAATAACCCCACCAAAAAAAAAAAATTCTTCAACAGGGATTTCCACAAAAGGCAGAACTCATCACCCAACTGTGTTTCTGGAAGTAAGTACACTTTACAAACAGTTGGTTTTTGCAAGAAAAGAACGTGTGCACAGAGAGGGAAAACTGTAAGCGTTACTAGAAAGAGTCAAAGCAGAGACCAAAATAGCTTCAAGCTCAAACTGTCATTCCCTAAGCTACATTCCAAAGAATCAGAACTTCCCAATGGAAGATGCTTCATCCTCAAGAAACCTGTGCTCTAGGAAACTTGTTTGAAAATTAGATCCCATAACCATCAGGCATGCATGGAACTAATTAGTTTGTGCAACTAAAATACCCATTTTTTCTGGAATACTTTGTATAACCAGATGTAAAGAATCCCAGTAGCCTTAACCATGCATTTGATGCAGAATCTAAAATCCTTGGCATGGGATTAAAAGCTTGAGCTGACATAGAATTTTGCTTCGAAGATGTGAGCTAATACTCTTCCATAACAAGGTAAAAATACAATTTACAGTCAAATGCCTTGTCAAATGCTTAACATGCAGGGCATATGCCAGAGGATAGAACAGTTGATAACTAAAATTCAACACTATGTAAGATCTGTTTCTTCAAAAAAAAGATTTTGAAATTGTCGCATGTATAGCTTCAGTAGTTTGAGGAATACTATTAAAAACCTCTTTATTGCAGCATATCTGGTATTTCTTAAAAGATATGGAGCATTTCACCATCCCAAAATGATGAAGAAAAACAAATCTCAGCTTTAATAGAAAGAATAGCTATCTCCTTATTAAGGGTGGAACTGCATCCTCTCATCTACTGCCAATAATAAACCTGTTAACAGGCTAAAAGCATGTTTTTCCTGAAAAACACTGTGACAATATATTAAAGAACACTTTGATATGTGGAGGGACTTGTATTTCCAGTATTTATTCCTACAGAAGTATAGATAAGCCTATTGACCTACAGACAGATAACACGTAAATGGGGCTGGGAAAAAAAAAAAAAAAAGTCTTTTGCCTTTGTGCTTAAGAAGGTAATGATATCCCAAATTGTAACTTCTTTAGAAAAAAAACAACAACAAACCCAAACAAAAACCCCCAAAACAACAACAAAAAAACCAACTGGGGTTTTAAACAAAAGAAAAATAATAAACCTGCACAGGTCTTTATTGCCTGCACCTTTTTTATATCTCCATGGAAAACATATGAAACTGAAGTTTCTGTCTTCCTTCCTCAGACATAGGACAGCTGGACCGGTCAGAGCTATTTTAGATATTGCTGAACAATACTGGATTGCAGTGTAACATATACATAATTGTCCATGGCTGCTTCTTCCAGCATCTAAGCAAACTAACTTACAGCAAGGAAAACCAGCTGCATCATAGCATTCCAAAAGCATTAGTTAACCTTAAGCAGGGTATGCTTGTGGGGATAAAGGATTTAACTAAGTGTGCACATAATGATTCAATTCTAGAAGACAAGCTTGCATCTACAGTACCCAAACTGTAGAGCTTTAAAGGAATAAATACTGACCATGAAATTTAATATGCTTCTTGCAGGGATAAGTTTTGACCGCTCTAGGATCCAACAACAAAAGCTGAACTCCTAGAAATGAACGGTAAAAGCCTTGGATTACAAGGATTGTGAGAGTCCTCACAGTCCTAAAAGTACCAATTATGCAGATTAAGCCCCACAGAGCCAATTAAGTTTTATGTATACTGGGGGAGAAAGTGACCTGCTAGGCAACACTGAATTAACTTCCACTATCTTAAGTATTGCCCCTATTTAAAGTAGATGTGAAGGCATACTAACACTCCAATTAAACAAAGCATGTTCCCTGTGTATTACAGTTTCTTTTAACATGCTTTACTCCCCCAAAATTCCAAGCCTGATACTGAAACAGGTTTTATTCAATCAACCATGACTTCTGTTGAGGAAACCATGGGGATTGCCGTATATTCTGCAGATGGGCCTCTAAAAACATCTGCATGATTATTTTCACAATGTTGTACAGCTAACTAGAAACATCATCAGGAAGATTATTTCCCTTTGTTTCAAGCAGAATTGATCATCCAAGAATGGAAGATTTAACAGAATCTCTTAGGTAGGCACCCATCTGCATCACTTTAATAAAACTAATAGAAAATTTATGCAAGAAGAATTTCTGCTAATGCATAAGGATTCCCTCCTATGTCACCATGTGCGTCCCCCCCAGGTTAAATGTTAAGACTGCTGACCTAGAACTGGTTACAAGGTGATTAAAAACAAAGAAGTGCTTCTAGCAAGAGTAGATGTCACTGAAAAATTCTGTGAGTCATAAACTAGACATCTTCCCTGGACTAAGAATGCCAGATGCTATCAGGACACACAGAACAGCACATTCTTTCCTAACTTGCAGGTGATATAGGAAGAACCTATATGGAAGGAGGGAAAAACACTAATCATCACATAGTACAAGAGAACAACCAAACAGAGACTGAATAGTTTCTAGGTCAACCTTCCAAAGTAATGCCATCCATCTTCAATTGTTCATTTATATTATTTTTTCCTCAATTGCGTATTTAACAAGTTGCATGAAGTTTCACCTTTTGTTGTTTCCAGAAAAGCATGGAGAAACCAGGGGCTTCCGGGCCCAATGGAGAAGAGCTGAGAGCAGCTGGACCATGTAACATGAACCCCAGGCATCCCATAGCAACTCACAGTCACCTTACTGCTCTATTTCACAAAGGCAGAGTAACAGATCCACAGAACTAAAAACCTAACTTGTGCTGTTCCTGTTTAACACAGGTGTGGGATTACATTAAAAGTTTTCAAAGTAACAGGCATGTGCATTGGACCAATTTCAGAAGGATACCAGTCACAGTGAGTAGAAGACGTAACAGCGTATAACAGAAGTTTCAATAGCTACACGTTTCTAGGTTTCCAGTTTCATATTGGAAACAGTGATTAAAAGCATCTGGAGTTCTGAACTGCCACTGCTAGTAGCTCGTGTGACTTAGTGACAGGGCAAAAACCCCCACGATTCTAGGATATCAATTTTCAAAGCTAATACAAGGTGCTCAAAAATATTACAAATTAAGCCTTTTAACAACTTTTACCATTAAGCAAAGAGGCACAGCAAACATAGAAAGTAAATTACTGCCAAGCTCTAGCATTACCTATTTCCTTCTATTCAAGAACATGCAATATAAACAATAATAAACAATAATACTCTATCACTTTAAGTTGTTAGTGAGATTCATATGTGAAGTTTATTTATTTTACTAATGGTATCTAATGAGTTGATGGTTAGTGCCATAAAATATTCATGCTACTGTGGTAATGTGATGTTTGTTCTATTTTAATGAGCGCTACATAGTCCCATGCATGGCATTGAATACAACTAGAAAAAAATATATATATTAAATTTCATACCCCTGTGTTTAATAGACTGAGAGCAGATATTGATGCAAGACTGCCAGAACTGTCATCCTAATGAGAAAAACAGAAGCAAAGCCTTAGTGAATAAATGAAGGAAAAGACCATTACAATACAGCAACATGCAAGCCAAAATTTAAATTCACATGTATTCATACACCATGTTTGAAGAAACATAGATGTGGCTGTTCCTCCTTCCCCAGCCCTCAAAATAGACAAAAATCACATACGAAGACTGCCCACTTGTGCAAGATGTGTATAGAAATCCTTTGGACTATTTTTCTGCTTTAACTAATGTTTTATATTTTATACAGCCAGCACCTTTGCCTAAAGGGAGATCTTTTTCCAGGCCACTTCTCAGGTGCATGACAAAAGGTGTTCCCCGATACACTGTCTCTCCCTAGTCCACATCACCCATAAAAGTTACACATTTTTAAACACTACCCCTGGAAGATACGCTGTTAAAAAGGAAAGAACAAAACATTGTCTATAGGCTGACACAAGAAAACAGAAACAGTTTGCTCTGAAAATGAATCTTGAAGACCTCGCCTTCATTCAGCTCATGTTAGATTGCATCTCACACCCAACTAGATCTTCACCTGTAAGCCAGTTAGCTTTAAAGCTTCAAATTAATACTCAAGAATAGTACTCGCACTGTGGAGAAAGGGAAAAGAAACATAACTGGACTTGGATAAGCTTTTGGCAGGGAACAAAATAGTAGGGTAACTTTCAAACAGAACTTTCTCATTAAGTGTTTGGGGTTTGCTATTTAACATGAAAAAATGTCATTAAATAGCACAGTGGCTTAGAGCAGGCCTTTAAGTCCCCCACCTTCCCCCCCGCCACGTTATAATTAGTATTTCTAAATAGAAAGCTCAGAAGTGAACTACACCTCAGCCTCACTGGTGAGCTGATGAGAACTAAGATATATTTGTAAGGCTTTAAGAAGCAGCCACGTAAATGAAAGTAAGATTCTAAGCAGCAATATGAAACCCTTCAAAACACACTGCAAGCAAGGCAATCGGGCAAAAGCATGCCTGACTACAGGAGACCCTGTACAACCGCAGCCTGCTCGTTTCCATTCAAAAGTCAAAGCTGGTTTTCCAATGGAAGAGCCAAACTTAAAGTGGGGTGGACAAGACACAGCCATTACTTTTAAGACCAAAAAAAAAATCTAATGTACCACTAAATCAAAGTAAAAAAGTTCTCCCGTTTTTATTACCTCGGGATTGTTCCTATATCCTTTGTTTCCCCAAACCTCAGCAACTTCCAAGGACAGAAATGAAAATACATAGAATACTTAGGCTTTCTTTTTCAAACTTTAGGAAGACTAAGTTTGCTTCAATACTCTTCATAGTTAACCTAAGACTTTTTCTTAAAAAAAACCCTAGCAAATCAGAAGAATACACAACAGAAAAGTCAACACCTCTGCAGTATTTGAAAATATTAGTCCCATGCTCACAGCAGAGTACTCCCCTGACGATACATTTGTGCCAGCAACATAGCACTGATATCATGAGAAGGTCTCCTTGACGAGTTTTCCTTGTCCAAGCAGCTGGGTAAGCTCTGGTAATAGGAGCTGAACTGTATTTTACGTCATTTATGCAAGCAGAAGGAGACACATTTGCATCACTGAGGTCCTACCAGTTTTGTTACCATTTTACTGACAAGATAATCGTTGCAAAAGTCTAAAATGCTAGGGAATGTCTTTGAAAGACTTCAACATAACGCTTTTTTACCTCTGGCATAGCGTTTTACTGATTACATTGTGTGACTCTGGAAGGATGACGGACATTTCTTGAGAATCTGACCACTACAATGCCTACAAAGAAAACCATCGCAGCCTTCTCACCGCTGCTAGTAGACAAATTGTTATTCAGGTGTTACATGATCCTTCCAAGACCCAGTACTCCCATTTATTGTCTATGCTGGTTTCAAGGCAATTGGTTACCAACGTATTTCTACCTATATCTGCTAAACAGGCAGAAGTCTTGCCTTCCTCTCCTCTCCTAGTTACCTCTAGGTATCTGCTTAAGAACCACTCCTATGAAAAAGCATCTAGCACTGTATTTACCTACTTCTTTCAGATATTCAAACCCTTAAATTTGTTGACAAACATGCCATATATACTTTTTAAGCATTAGGAGCTTCATGCATCATTAAACTGAAACAACAAAGACTGGACAGAAGAGTTAATACTGCAAGTTAGAAGTTCTGAGTTGTATCAAAACTGATTTAAAATGCATCTGTTCCTCTGAAGAGAAACCTCTGACAACTCTTGTCCCTGGGAGACCATGGGAGTTGCACTGATTCCGTGAACGCAATTTCTCTGTTAGATTTCAGACTGCAGATAACGACATCAGAAAAATATGCAAGTGAAGGCACTGTTTTTTAGACCTCAAGTACAGGGGTTTTTTTAATATTTCAGAGCCACAGAAAAATAATATTTTCAGAGGTTAGTTGTAGGACAGTGACCAAGTAATCAAAAGCAGAGTTAGTATTTAACGGACTGTATAAAATTAATGCCTTCCATTTTGTACACAAGGTGACAGGTTTTGGAAAAGATGGGCTTTACTTCACTTCTGAATAAGCAATCATTTCTACACCACTGCAAGCTTTTCATGGTTTGTCAGATTTAAACAGAAAAGAAACTTCCCTCCTCCTCCCCCATTTAAGGCTGTCACTGGCAGTACTTTGTTAAAACTGCTGATAAAGTGAATTTGGGGTACATTTTACTTTTCTTTATCTCATGATATGTATTTCCATATCTTGTTTTCTTTAATTCGGGCATATTAGGAAAAAGTCACCATGCTGCTTTAAACAAATTAATAAAAAGCATTCAAGACTGCTTTAATAAAAAACAAGAGCTAAACTTAAAGACCTGATATTCAGAATCATTTTGATCTTAGATTAAAAGCTCTTTTCTTTCACCATAAGCACAAAACAATGAAATTGAGCTTGCATTTTTAAGCAGAACTTGCACTTCGCTCAATATGCACCAAAATGTTACACATCAGCCCACAGGTCGGTTTCTGCTTTAAATGCTTCTATATTAAAATATTTTAGCAGTCTAATTTAAAGCAGATTTCTGTACAGACCGAAAAGAATATACCAGACTGATCACTAATGACCACATACTTCTTATAATAGCCAGTTTTATTAGCTGCAGTTCATGGAAAAAAAAGCACACTTCCTAAAACCATCAAACACGTTGGACATTTGCAGTCCTGAGGAGTTGCTATTTTCCCTTTTTAAAAAACAGTGAAGGAAGGAAGCCCAGAGGAGGGAGATGTCCAGCAAAAGAGTTGGCCTCAATCACATCCTGCTTGGGCAGCTCTAAATCCAAGGAGAGGCGAGCGTGCCAGCAGCTGCAAGCGGGGATGCAGCTGCCAAGAACTTTCCCACCTCTGACCCAGCTCGAGCGAGAGCATCTCACCCAGAGCGTGCAGATGGCAGCGCGGCTGCAGGGGACTCTGCCATCTCCCCGGCCAGGCAAGCCCTCCAGGTTGCTTTTTGACAAAAACATTTATCATCTTCTACATATGCTAAGAAACTTGCAAAGAAATTATTTACAGTAATATTCATTAGATGGTCTCTGAAGGCAGAGCTGGCTAGCATCGTCGTCTGAAAAAAAAAGGCTGAAACAGTATCCCAAATTAAGTTTCCAGATTTTCTTGGAAGTTATTCAAGATATTAGAATCACTACCCGACTTCCCTACAGAGGCATACATAGCAATGTCTCCTTGATAGACAGTGCCTGGGAGCCACAAGCATTCATTTAAATCTAATATCAATTTACTACATCATCCTTACCAAAACAAAGATAGCACAGGAGGCTTCCAGAATGGAAACAGGGCATGTGAACTCTACCATCCTTTCCACTATAAATCTACAGTGATGTATTTTTTTTCTTGTTTTACTAATAAGAAACTCCTTTAAGCGTCATAATATTGCCATAAACCTTTAATATAAGTATTGCCCTTACCCCAAAGACTTCTTCCTTTTATTAATTGCAAAGCTTTTCCTGTCATGAGTTAATTTTTGCTGCGAAAGGGCTTCCTAAGATCTCATTTTTCATCTGAAGGATGCCAACTCATTACCGAGTTTCCTTAACCAAGGGTTTATTTGCACCCTCCCAAAGCTGGCCACTAGCATCAGAAACTTTGTGTTCCACCACGCAGAATGCCATAGCTGTTCAGGAACGGCAAGATTTGTTACTAAAAATAAACTACTATAAACTCCCTCATAGGCAGCTTGCCTACAGCTTAAGCCCATTCTACCTGCATAATCTTACACCTAGAAACTCATTTTACAAAAGTTTGTAAACAGTGAGTAGCCACTGTTCTGATGGCTAAAAAAAATTGAAAGAAAAAAAGCAGGTTCTATGTATCAGATCACACTTGATCCCTTGACTTCAATTTAGAAAGTCAATGTGGAAGTTTGTAGAGATACTCCACGTAGGATATGAAGTATTCTGCCAGGTTCACAGAATTACTTGTGAACGGAACGTATTAAGCTTTAATCATGTTTCCATCGCTTCTTAAAGGCCTCAGCTGCATTCTTGCCTATATTCTTTTCACTAATCTCCTGTAATAGTGAGAAATTTAGTTTAGGGACTTCAGTCAGCCATTCAAAAGTGATACTATTTTCCACTGAACTGCAATAACCAAGTGTGCCTATATTCATTCTAATCCACAGCAAATTTGAACATTTTTGAGAAAGGAAACCACTGGCTTTTCTTCAAAGGCATATGCACAAGGACCTATAGTGTAAATTTTAAATACACATGCAAGACATTTGACGTATGTTAAATATGGAGACATTAGGGGTCACCTCTCAATTTAAGAATCAAATTTTCTCAGGTATTGTAGATCTAACTCTGTGCAGAATATACCGTCAATCTGGATCCCCCATTGATAACCATATATCTTAGCTCATGATGCTTTATCTAAAGATCATGCATGCTTTAGCTAAACTAGAAGCTAAAACTATTAGCTATTACTGACACACTACCCAAGATTATATAAATCCAATAGTGACCCTAATCTGGCAACCATTATAACACAAGCCATGTGACTAGAGGCTAGGACCAACTCAATCATGTTTAAAGACAATACATTGTTTTAATGTATTTGCTTTTCTGCCACTTCAGTTAAAAAAAAAATGGGAATACTACAGTTTAAAAGAAAAACAGTCACTGAAGGACAACAGGATAAGAAAATAAGACTATTTCTGCAGATTATGACTTGGTCATAAATGTCTTCATTACTAGAATTGTACACACTCTCCATTTCTCAGGATGGAAGACATATCTGGATTTTTACCATAGGATTTTCATAGCACAAGGACAACAGTATTCATCTGCAAGTAAGCTAAGAAAGAACACTTGCTCTCTCTCTCCTTCCCCCAAAGGGAAAGCATTTAAATAAGGAAAACTGTATTTTAAAATGTTGAAAGAGCACCCAGTTTATGTCTGAGTAAATAGCACTTGCTGCAATCTCATCATTTTCCCACAACATTTCGTTATGTGACAAGTCCCATTACATTGAAGTCCTTCAAAAAGAACCTCTAATTTTTCACTGTAGCTGCTCCCAAAAGGCTCGCTTCGCCACAAAGCTCTCTCTAGAAGATGGCTGAGCATGGCTTCATTCACAGCCATTTGCACCTGCCAAACACATCAGCTTATACAGAATTTGAGAAAGGAGACAAAGAGAAAGCAGTTCTCTAGAGATTCAAGTTACTGTTCTCACCAACACAAGGGACATTCACATTTCTCAGGTCAGCAAAACTTTCAGCCTCGGGATTGCATGTTAATACTAATTTAATACGTTAATGTACATTACCCATTACTCATCTTTGAGGACTATACAATTTTGGTATTATTTAATCAAATTAACGACAGATTCCACAGGAATGAACATATGGAAGTGTCACTTGGTATCAGGGGAAGGAAATCAGAATTACCTTTCTGTAGTACCCCAGTAACTTCAAAACAAGTTTAACTTACAGTACTATTTTGAAAAAAAACTACCAAAACCTTGAGCAACATTAAAAGTCCAAATGAAACAAGATCACATGTTTCAGAATTCTAAGCAATTTGTCAGAAGTTACCCAGATAGTAAGTCTTCCAGGCAAGAAAGACTATGGAAAGATGAGTTAGATGAAAAGAAGAAAAAAAAAAAAAAAAAAAACAGAAAAAAAGAAAAAAATCAGTTTTTGTAACACTAGAATATCCAAGAATGCTTTAAGAGGATAAATTTTACTAGATTAATATCTAGTTTGAAGAAAAACTGAATATGCGAGTATGATTATGGTTTTATTGCACAAAACAGGCAAAAGTAACTCAGAACTGAACTTCATAAAGGAAGCCTAGAGAATTTCACTATCACTTTACCATTAAAAAAAAAACCAACAACTTTAGCATATCATGTTAAAGGAGGCAAAATTTTACAGGAAGTATTAATACAAGTTCTGATGTTTTCACCTAAACAGCTTAAACACTTTTTGAACATGTATCACCTTTTTATAAGCACTGAGATGGACTGAAGAATGTATGTAATCATAAAACTCAAATTCCTTCTTAGTAACTTAGTAAGCCCCAAAAGAGTCTTCCCAGAGCGCTCCATGGTTATACAGTAACAGCAGAGAACTGTAATATCTATACATTAATTTTTACAAGTTTTGTACCTAGAGTTGCACAATGTTTACTCACCTGCTGAATAATTTTGGAATCTTTTGGAAGGTTTTCCCTGGGTGGGACTTTACCGAACAACTTCCAACCAGGAGCGCTTTGGACAGCAGGTTTGAGTTCCTTTGTCCTTTTAGTGAAAAAGTTTCTGAAAAGAGAGAAGGGTTTTCTTTTTGTTTATCGTAAGCATATAAACAAATGGTATTTGTACCCACTTACATTTCTCTAAACCGAGTTCACCGCTGTAGTGTTTTACTGCTGAACAAATGCACAGTGTGCTACCTTAGCTTTCTCTCATACTTTAACACAATTAACTTGAAGTGGAGCGGCTTTCATTACAGATGCTTTGATGCTAATACTTGTACTTAACGTGCAGTTTTACCTCTGAATTCTAAGCTACTTTATGCAGTATCAGAGCTCTTTTAGTAATATGAGACACCTTCTTAAATGTAATTTAGCAGCATGCAACAGCTCTCAGACTTTTGTTTTGGGGTTTATTTTAGCATACCTTACGGAGCTATTTGGAGACTGAAAAGAAAACAGCTGGAAATCACTGTTTACCTTACAGATTTAAGAAAGACATTGTGAACTATTACTTCTACTAACATTTCCTGCAATCTTCACACCTTCAACTTTCGTAACATGGACCAGAAAACCAGGGAACATGCACACAGTCTCAGTTTAGCAGATAACCTTTGCCAGTGCCTAAAGCAATTACACTCAAACAGGCAGATAGCTGCATTGCTCTATTACTTCTCAGAAAGCCAACCGTCACAAGATCATATTAGCAAGCATTTGTCCAGATACACGGCTGTGCTCCAATCTGACTCCGATCACAAGCTCCCACCAAGCATGCTATGTACGAGTGCTTTGAAAATGAAAGTAGTGCATTTATTCTGAATATTGCAAAGTTACTTCCCAGAAACTTATCAAAAACATAGTTAAAAGTTAAGTAGCCTATAAGGTTACTGCTCAGGATGCTTACAAGTTGACCTCTGGGCAAACAGAATATGGAGCACTTTTATTGGAAGACATTTTTGTGCAGCACTAACAAGCTAACCTTGTACTTTCACGCTCTTCCTCTGGAAAGAGATCCCCGGATTTATTCTTCACTTACAGCAGTTGCTGTATTTTAAAATACATTTCCTTCTCAAATTGAATGCATTCACATTTGTGCACAGAAAACTGTCTCTTGGCTTTGCCCAGATAGAAGCAGCAAGCTTCAACAACTGCAGTCTGTCCAAAAAGTGCACAGTCGCTCTTAAATTCCAGCGGTGTCAGGGTCTCTGACTATGGAGCATAGTTTTACAATTAGGAACTGTTCATGTTTGTAAGACACTCTATAGCTTTCAAATACAAACTATCTTTTCAGTTCCCAGAATGTTTTTTGTTATTTGGGAAACAAGCAAATGCCTGTCACAAAAATCCTTTCTGTGCAAGTCTGCGTGAATGGGCCCTACAGATCCTTGTGTGTAGCTGAAGATCTAGCCACCAGAAAACAGCAAGCTGCAGAGTAGAAGTAGATGCTGATAAAGTGTGAAAATCTCCCAAGAACCGCTAAGCTCAAGACCAGCAGTCCTGGGGAATCGAGGAGAAGCGAGAAACTCAGAACACCAAGACTCTGCTCAGTCTGTCCAAGGCCACCGGCACACACTACCATCAACAAGGGCTTGTTAAAAAAAAAAACGAAAAAGACTGCGTTCAAGAAAGCAGCAGCTGCTATAGGCAGGCAGGGTGTATGGGATTATGTACACACCTGATGAAAGAGAGTGTGCCTTGAGAGATTTTTTTTGAACGCCCACATAGAAGCTGTTGGCGCATCAGTACACCCCTCCACCTCTACAGAGGTCTCCCAGCTGCTGTTCCAACCCAGTAAGCGAGTAAGCATGTTTGGGAATAAGTCCTTGCACTGTATGAATGGTTACCTGCCACTAATGGAATCCAGCTGTTGCTGTTAATAATACCTTAATTAATACAAGGAGTTCTAGTAAGCATTGGTTGTGACCCATGCATCCCACAACTCTGTCCCCATCAGGGAAACTTGCAATACCTCAGTCTATCCCTGTGGAAGGAAAGTAAGTTCAAACTAGTGGTTTCTGACACATGGCCTGGAAGGAAGGGCTGATGAAAAAGCCAAGCCATGGTACCAACATCTTTAAAAACCACTGTCCTCAGTCAATCCCAGGACTGCAGACCATTTATGGATGGACCTGTTCATTTCACTGAAGAAAAGAGATGCAAAAAGCATGCTTACGTAAATGACAAAGGCTCATTTCAGAAGTAGAGGATACCTTTCCCAGTGCTTTACTTTGCCTTCAAGAGGGAAGGAGGAATATTCAAAGACACATCAAGAAAACAAGACAAAGTATTCTAAAGGCCCCAAGCAGGTATGCAGCAAGATACATTCTGGAGTACCATACTTGAAATACGAAATAGCTCTTGCATCCCGACTTCGTGGATAGCGATAACCACCTGCTCTCTGCTCATGCTATGGAATATCACCAGGATTACCTGGCAGTTCAGCTCCATTGCTTCTAGCACTTGTGGAAGCTGGAAAGATGTACGCCTTTAACATTGATGGCGATCTGCCACTGTATCAAAGCTGGTTTATGATTAACCAGGAAGCTGGCAGATTTAAAAAGGAAAAATGTGTAAACACACAGAAGGCTTTAATTAATATTTCTGTACAAAAGATTTAGGCATGCTCATGGCTCTTACAAGATTTGATTTTTTTAATATTTTTTTAAAACAAAAATAACATTAAAACAAACCATCCAGAATGTAATCCCCACCATAATGAATCTTGGTAGTTTTTTTAATATTCTTTGGTATACTGAATTAAGCAAGGTTTGTGCATTCATAAAAAGTGAAACAAGTGAAGATATAATTTTACTTTCATTGAGTAGATATTCATTGAAGTCCGTTTCTTGTGAAGGCAAAAAGCTGGTCAAACTTTATATTGTGTCAGAATAACCCTCACATAGGAATTCTAATCTAAGAGAAATTAATGGGAGGTTTACAAATAAGCTCTGCTGAAGATGGAAGAACACTTTTAAAACATTGTTTTGGCAGCTAACAGTATCACATCTGATGTGCTGTTGACAACAGTCAGGCCTTACAAAAGCCCTGTTAAGGAACAGCATCTGTGAATGCTTACAAGTGCATTCACTGCATTGCAGGAAGCACACCAGATTTGATATATTTGTTGCTGCTTAGAATATTCATGAGTTTCACTGATCCCAGGAAAAGTCATCCATTGAGACAGACTGAAAAGTCAATAGCATTCTGGTATAGAATCTCAAAATCCATTTGAAAACTTCAAAATTCCTTAAAAAGAAGCCTACCCTTCAGAACTGAATAATGCTTTCTGTTGAAAGGACCTGTGGGATACGAGTATTAAATTAGTTCATTGAATTAAGCTCTGGTTTACAAAAGCCCAGTGGAAAAGTTGCAAGGTTTTTTTTCCCCTGCTAGTTTTCTATAACCACACTGGAATGTACATTAGCACTCTCAAACGACACTCAAAAACATTTCAGTAGGTGCACTGAAGAGCTTGAAAAGTAAGCGAAGCGCCACCGAATAAGAAGCCATTACTGGCACATACCGAGACATCTACTCCTAACATTAGGATTACACCACACAAAAACCTATGGGCTCTCACGATCGCACAACTACAACATCTGTAGTAACAGCTACAAGCAGCAGTTTTCTTCCTTATTTATCAACATGGCTTCAACTATTCCTGCCTGTGCCCACAGTGCTCTGTGCAAGAGTTTCACCGTACTGATGGTACGGTAATTCAAAGATGTTAACCATTCCCACGGGTGGCATTAACGTGATGTTCTAGTAATGCAATTGGCTCGTTTCTACTCTGCTTTTGCTTTTCGAATCACTTTTTTTGTTGCTGTTCAAGATATATTGGTGAAGACAAAATGCAGTTAGAATTAAGTCTCAGAAGGGGATAGGTGGAACTTGGTATTTTAATGGGATTTTTTTGTTGTTTACTTTGGGGTTTTGTCTTCCCCATCACCATAAAAATCTGAACACAAAACTTTTTTCCACTTTTCAAGCTAGCTATATGCCAGCCCAAGAGGATAACAGAGTTCCAAATTTAAAGGAAGTTACTGGAAAATACCAGAGACAATTACTTCAAGCTTGATCTTAAATTTCATCCAACACCAGACTAGAAACTGGGCTGCCATATTAGCAAACCAGCCACTCAAAGAAAGCTGAAGTGCTTTGAACAGCAGCAGCCACAAACACCAGCAGGTAGGAGAGTCACCAGGCGAGATACGACTCCAGCGCTCTGCCTCTAGGTATAACTGATTCACCTCCCCACAAGACCAAGCAGCCTTGTGATAGTCTTGTCCAACTCAAATCTAGTTTCAAGCTAGATGTCATTTTGCTACAGTTCTTTCAGAGATCATGCCGGATCTTCCTTTTCTACAGCTTCACTGTGTGCCGCTAACAACAGGCTACGAGTATTTCGCTGCTTTGGGCATCCCAGCAAAACATGAAGTTCCTTTCCTTCCCACTCCGAATGCACACCCGTGGTTTTCCAATCTTAATTTTGAGCCTCAAAGGAGCCTGCCAGAAGAATCATCCCTGATGATTCAGAGCTCTGATGTTGTTGAGATATAGTACTGCACTATTGGAAGCAATCAACTTTATTTACTTCCCATTTAAGTCCAGCATTCTTAACAGCAACACTTGGAAACAGCATTCACAAGCCTGTATCTGCCCTTAGTCCTTAGCTTTAAAACAAGATACAGATCCTGACTCATCTCTCCACTCCCTCCATAAAACTGTAACCCATAGCCTTTAAACCCGTGCATCCAGCACCACTTGTGAAGTGCCAGCCCCAGCTTGGAATGCCTCAGGACAAAAGGCATTCGTTCGGTAGCACAGCTGTTCTAACCTGGTAGAGAAGCAGGAGCATGAATTGTGCTAGAATCACAAAGGAAAAAGAAAATAGTAGTTTAGAAATCTGTGAAATGCAACTAAGTTGTGAGACGGCAAGCTAAAACACAGTCCTGGTGTGTATACCTTGAAGCACTTTTAAACGTGATTGCCTAGAAAGCCATCCTAACTGTTTAGCCAGTGAGTCTAGTAATGCAGTTTCAATCAGATTTTTAAAAGGCATAGCAAAGATAATTAGTCAGCTAAAGCAGACAGGCATCCTAATGGGATTTGCCTCCTCCACATCAAAGGAAAGGTTGCAGCATCGTTCTAGTTCTTACCAGGTGTTAGAGAATCAAATCATTAGTACTCCACTTTCAGACCCAAGCTTCACCTGTTCTGCTGCTTTTAGTTACCTATATGCAAATTTTAAGTGCAGAGGAAGGTTGGATCTTACACCTGGGCCATTTAAGATGAGTATCAGTATGAAGCATATTAAAAATGAGCCTACCTTTCTCCAATTTGTTAATCCTGCACTATGAAAAATGGCAAAAAACAAGTGGTACCAACTACCGAGACAAGGATATGGTCTCAGAAGAGAGCATAAAACACATGATCATCTTTACTATTACACCTGAGCAACCAAGCATCCTTCCTTATGGTTCACTTTAATATACAAATAAATCTAATTCAAATTGCTGCACCATGTCTGACAACAGAAAACTCTGGGCATCCCTGGAAAGCCATCTTTACAAAACTTAAAGCCTTGAAGCATGGCACCGAAGAAACAGGGTGGTTTTTTTTCCCAAATAAAATATTCAGAATTCAGGGTTATCTTAGAAATAAATGAATACTGTGTTTAACCCTTGATGCTGAAAGCTAGACTATTATTTCCTAATTTATTTCCCTTGCAAGGTAACTTTGACCTAGCTCAAAATCTTTACTCACTAATCTACAAATGAAATTCCAACAAGTTATATTAGAGTACTGAAAATTACTTTTTTTAGGAAAAAACCTTACTGTTAAAACATTTTTCTGACTTTTACTTCACACACATAACAATCTGGTTTTCTGTCATTTTCAATCAACAATCATTTCTTCTCACTGTAACCACCTTTCAAGATCTATGATAACAGGGAAGTGCTGAAAAAACAAAGCTTTGAAAGCCACGAGAACTGACAAAGGAAGTGCAGGTTGATTATATTTTCCTTTTATTAACCATCTAGTACCTGTTATCAGACACTGCATAAGACAACTGTCTCATATTAAATCCAGGGAAGCGAGACGCAAACAGGAAGGAATCAGCATCACATCAAGAGCATCCTCACTCTATCCTAAAGAGCTTTCCCTCCCAGTATCACAAAGGCTTAGAGGGGAATCCAGCATGGAATTAATGCTACAGATGAACACTGCCACGGACCAAAAACAGCCTAGGTGCTCTGTTTTAAATATAATTACAAAAATCCAGCTTAAAAACCCTGGAAGCCGCATTTCTCTGCAGTAACAGTACACTAAAAATCCACTGATTCCAGTGAAACCTCAGAATTTGCAAAAGGAATATGAAGTAACAAAACTCATTAAAAACTGTATATGTATTAGGATACAATTCATTTTGCATCTCCAGAAAGAATAGAGTTCTGCTTGTGTGCACAGTCTGTTCTTGCTCCATCCCTATGCTAATTTTTAAATAAGCTTCCTAGGCATACAAAATAGGTCTATGGTTGAAATTTGAATTAACTGAAAGACAAAGTGAGAAGGAAACTACTAATGTACCCAATAATCTTTATCCGGAGAGCTGTACCAGTGAGGAGTTAGAAGAGGTATGTCCCAGGAATTTATAGATGCATTTTTACTGGTATAGCACTGAAGTGAATAATTTCGACTTAGAACCACGCTTTCAGAAGAGTCTGCACAAATTCTGAAGACCCATACAAGCCTGCAATTCCATATTCCTTCATGGCTATAACTGAGTACATAAGAAGAATTATTACATTCACATTGGCATGTTGTACCACGTGTAATACACAAAAGCTGCTTAAGAATAGAACAGAATTTTTCTTCATACTCAAGTCTTGTCCATTCTGCTAAGGTCTTATGTGCAACAATTTGGAAACAACAGCAGAAAAACATTGCTCGATTATAAACAATTTGCTCCTCTGCTTTAAACAAGACTTTGCAATACAGAAACAAACATAACTCTAAGCATAAATAATGAATCATTAAGAGGAAAAAAGAAAAGCTTTTTGGCTAGCCACTTACAAAGCTCACAGAGCAACGAAAGTAGGATTCTATTGGTACATTTCAAACTGTTTATATACCACACACCATTTGTAGGAATTGATAAAAAAGTGTCCAAAATGTTACAATGTATGTTCAGAGTGCTCACAGTAATTATTTCTTAGACCAATGCATAAGGTGTCACCGTTATTTTAGATTTCAATCCCATGACATTGTCCAGGAGCTATTCGCTCACTTGCATGTGCTCAGAAGTGTTTTCTTACATCACTCGTTATGGCAGTAAAAGTGACGTGAACATAAAAATATTAACATCAAATACGCCGTACTTTACAAATGCACTTTTCAACTCATCCTTTACAAATTAATGCTGAAATGTGAGAGTAATTTAACATGCAAGTGGTTTTAGGTTCAGTTTAAAATTCTTAACATGGAGAGTTAGAAAAAAAACAGTAATACATTTAGAATTTATTACACATTCTACATTTTTATTTTTGATAACTTAGAATAACGTCAGCCCATTTTGATTCAATGCATTCATACAGTTGCTCCGAGCACAAGATTCCAAGCTCTGCCCTAATCTGGAAGGGAGGTGACCCAACCAATTTTACAGTTCATATCTTCACCACCTTGCTACAAGGAGAAGCTTAGACACCAGCTTCTCTTTGGATTTTGTTACCCCCAAACACAGATCTGTTACAGGATGTTTCTGGTTTCAGCACCTTTTTAGCAGTACAAAGATCTCTTCTTTCTCATCACACCAAGACAAACCCAAAGAGTATCCCAAACCACCCTCTCCAAAGGAACTTCAGTGTTTGCCTCTGTAATATTCAAACTACAGTCTTAAATGCTGTACAAGCAAGTTTTTTGTTTCCCCCTCCTGCCCCCACCCCACCCCCAAAAAAAAAATAAGGAAACAAAAAAAAACTAACCAGGAGAATATGCATTTTCAAGACCAAGCTTGCATTATTTTTCTTTTCTTTTCTTTTTTTTTTTTTTTAAAAGAAACCATGACATTTCCATTGATACTGCAGTCAACTAAAGCCTCAACTACAATTAGGTCAAGGAGTAGTTGCTAAGGACTGAGGGGCAGGGAAGGAGGAGGCTTCTGGCCTCTTACAGAACACAAAGATTATCAAAACTATTATGGAATGCACTGAAGAGACTAAATTAGATCAAGCCTATTGCTCAAGCTCCTAGTTGATACCAGTCCCAAAGTGGCTTTACAAACTCTGCTGGCAAAACAGTTTTACACAAGCACTTGGTACACAAGCACTTGGGAAGTTCTAAGAGTTGAAAGCGTTTGCCAATATCACAGAACACTCTGTACAGAACACTTACAGGTACACAGTATTTTAACAGTCTACATTATACTCTTAACAAAGAGCTGTTGCACAGGTCAGCTTCCCGAACAGGCTCAAGCAGTCCAAAACATATGTAAACAAGCAGACATATGCAAAGTGACAGACATGGTCAAATTTCAGAATGTTCGAGTAACAAAAAAGTAAAGGAAGATAATCAGTGTGGTCTTACCTTTACTTTTCAGAGTGAACTAGCAAAACTGAGCTCTGTGCCACACTATTCTATCGTCTTTAATCATGCAGTTCAGCAGCTATTTTGACACTACACCAAACGCTATGGTCAATCTTGTGTAATAACCAATTATCACTTGCCCACAGAATCTAACCCAAAACCCCAGATCACAACTGCAAGTAGTGGAGAATTACTATCAGCCGACTACAGATGTTCTGCTATTTCTTGCACAGCCAGGAATATCCGCCCCAGCAAAGCCACAGCTGGTTAACCAGCAACATGCTCCAAGCAAAACAATGCTAGAGGAATAAGACCCCTTCCTCCCAGACACGCGCGTAATAGCCAGCCTGGTTCACCTCCACTAAAGGGGAAGCCCATTTCTCTTCCTTGCACCAGTCATGTCCTACACTGCCTCCTGGTACATCAAATCTGAGCCTCGCCATACCTTGCAAGTCAATTCAACTCACTAATCCCACAGAAAACCATCCACATTTTTTCACTCCCAAGCTTAGTGAGCTACAGCAGCTCACACAAGATCAAATAAATACCATAAGCAAGGAAGAGACATTCCCTTTGTTTCCTGACAACAGCAAATTCTTCAATCATCTCACCAAGATCTCAGGGAAGTACAACCTAATGAAGCAAACTACCTGAACTGTTCTAGTAGTAACTCACTTTCAGTTAAGGCAAAAGTCACCAGCTTTATCAGAGCAGTCACTATACGGGTAGTCTAAATGTTCCCATACCAGGTATGTTCTCAAGGCAAAGGTGAGAAAGATTTCCAGCTGTTGACACAGTCAACAAGTCCATGAACTGTAAGTCCAAACACGGGGCAGAGATTTTGAAGACTGTCCCAAAACTTGGCGATGCTTACTGCTCTGACCAGCCTGGTTAAACCTCATTGAATATTTTTCCCTTCTGCTCCCAGAGCGCCTGTCAACTACCTGATCGTGTAAGGTAGTACTACAAGGTACTACCATACCACTTTTGTAGCCATTCAGTGTATCAGGTTTCTGCTGTAGTTAGTAATTCACAATATATTTTATGTCACTGCTTCAGTGATAAATTGCAGAAATACTACAAAACGCAAGAATCCATTTTTGATCTGTTAGCTGATATTAATATGCAAGAGCATGATTCCTTTCAGTTTTGCCTGATGACTTCATGTTTTATAAAGCAAGGAAGAAATTCTCCAGTCTACCACTCAGCTGCCTACAGAATTTGAGGAATAGCAAGCAATTTGCAAAACACCTGAAGTTTACAACAACAAAAAGCAAGAATCATAGAATCATTTAGGTTGGAAGACACCTTCAAGATCATAGAGTCCAACTGTTAATGTAACCCTGCCAAGTTCCACTAAACCATGTCCGTAAGTGCAACATCTACCTGTCTTTTTTAAGACAGGGACCCAACCACTTCCCTGGGCAGCCCGTTCCAGTGCCTGACAACCCTTTCAGTGAAGAAATTTTTCCTAATATCAGTTCTAAACACCCCCTGGTGCAACTTGAGGCCATTTCCTCTTGTCCTATCACTTGTTACTTGGGAGAAGAGACCAACACCCACCTGGCTACAGCCTCCTCTCAGGCAGTTGTAGAGGGCGGTAAGGTCTCCCCCTCAGCCTCCTTTTCTCCAGGCTAAACAACCCCAGTTCCCTCAGCCACCCAAAGCAGACACACTTCGTGCTCTGGAATATCCACTGCTTCCCATTTCACAGCTACCAACTACCCAAATACCTTTGGTAGTTCACGGTTTGTTTGGCTTTTTAAAGCATTCTGGCATCCAGCATACAAACGGCTTCATTATTGCCCAGCAGTAAGACAGACAAGACCCTACATTAGCAGATGCACTAGGCAACTGAAGTAATACAGACAGGACTGAGTTTTGCAGGGTCTGAGACCTGGCCAGGGCCAAGCTCCCCCTGCTACAGAAAGCAGAGGTGCTGGCACCAACAACTCTGCTGTTCTTGGAGCACAAGTAAGATGTGTGAAGTACAATCACCACAGCATCTTCCTAGCACATCAAACCAGACCTCAGTGACAGAGGCAGCAGCAAGTCTGGGTTTCTGTGGCTCCAGCAGAGGCAGAAGGGCTACAGATGTTCTGTTGCTCTCTCTCTCTGCTGTCTTTTCTCCTTTACTTCTAGACAAGCACTTAGTTTGCCTTCAGGAAGTTTGTTTAGATCAACAGAACTACCCCCAGTGAGGGGAGCCAACAAGGCAGCTTTTGTTGTACTACCTGATCAAGAGACTCTTTCATTTACTCAAGAGCACATTAAATAAAAGTTCCCAATATAACAATGGAAACTGAATATGATTTATTCTTAATAAAGGGGTACCTTGGAGAAGGATGGAGAAAAACTGCAGCATGGTCCCTCTCACAGGCTACAGGTATTATTTTCAGTTAGGAGGAAAGGAATTTGTAAGAACACCAGTCTGAGTCTTTGGTGCTCTTAAGTTCTGGAAGAATACACTTAGCTATGACCATCAAAACTAGTTTTCTAATAATTGAAGTCGTAAGTTCACCCACACAACATCCATCCACCTCTCACACTGCTACCCCAATGCCAGGCCAGAAGCATATGCTCTGTGGGTGGTTTACACAGCTGACTGGTTTCTGCAAATACAAAGCCAAATGAGCTGAGTCTCTATTTTGCAGGCTCTCCTTATGCTCAGCCTTCATTCAAAAACCTGTAGGATTATTATATTCGAGTCCTCTCAACCTTAGAGAAGTTTGACTGAACCTGGCTAACAGGCTGCAGTATTAGAGATCAGAGACTGCCCAAGCTTCACTTCCTTAGAAAGCAATAATAAGAAGGCTGAGCAGCACAGTCTGAGGCTGAGAAACTTAAAGCAATGCCTACCACCCAGCCTAATAGACCTAGTCCCTTCCCAGCTGAACAACAAACAAGACCAGCGAGAGATAAAAAAGGACAGGCTTTGAATCATAAACATCTCAGCAGTTCCCAGAAACTGAAGAGAGGGATAACAATTTTTGCATCCATGTCAATGAAATGTGACCAAAATCCTTAAACTCCCTTTTTATTCTTAAACATTCAAGACAAAATATCCTAATGAATAATTGAACAGCCAGAAGAGCAAAAGCATAAAACTATCATTTTCTTAGAGGCCAGCTGTGATTAAAGCAACCTCCTTTGGTTGTTGTTTTCCATGTAAAACATTCTCCTTTTAGTCACAGTCCATTCAGAAGAGAGGACCCATTCACTTTGTCACACTACTCTCAATATATTGCATCTGTAAGAAATTCTGTGACACAAAATAAGCAGGAGAGAGCGAGGAATGAAAAAGGCCGCCTGTGAAGTGAAGATGGGGGAGAAGATACTTTCAGGTTAAGTTTAAATGCCTCTGTAAAACACTCCTTAGCAAAACAAGCTACGACTCCAACAGTCTGTCACACACTAAAAATCAATTTCAGCTGTTTGGCTTGAAGAAAAACCACACACAACCCCCAAAAAACCCACACCATTAGTTTAAGGAGAACTTACTTCAGGAAAAATCCTATTCAGATTATAAAACTCCCAGTGCAAATATCTGTACCAACGTAGAATATTAGACTGACTGCCAAGGAGAGCAGAGAAACTGCTAATAATACTTTGGGTAGTTTAAATTGATGAAGATTATATGTATGGCTCTAAGGTCTTAGAAGTGCCGTCTATTTAGTCAGCTTGGGGGGGCAGGAGGGAAGGAGCAGGAAAAACGAGCTGCAGACAGAAGTTGGAGCAATATAGCAATCTGATACCTGTCCTGAGTTAAATCAGCATACAATTCTTGCACACCTGAAATTCAACTTTGATTTGCTACTCAACAGATATCCTAGCCAAAATAATAGGGGTACACAGCATCTTACATACTTACGGTGACATACCTATTGCTAATGTTTTTCAGAAACATAAAACTCTAAAATCCATACCTCATGAGGCCTGGGAGTGAAACTTTCTCAAACAGGCATTTTCAACTCATAGACCTTGAGGATTTGGTTGTTTCCACGAGCTGCTTGGAACTGGTTCACTAACAAAAACAATGCTGCTGCCACATAGATTTAACTTTCTACAGTGGGATCCACACTTGTGAGAAAAACTTTAGATGCTCAGAGTATATCCTTGACCCTTTTCATGAATAAAAAGTTTAATAATTTGGGTAAAATTTTCCATGTACACAGTTATTAGAAAGTTGGGAGCTGGAAAAAAAAAACCAAACGCTGGGCATTTGTCTTCAGAGTTTGCTACAGTTTGTTTTACTTTGGAGATTACCCTTGCTTAAGTTGTCAGTATATTTGTTATTCATATGACTGAAAGCCAGAAACTGGCAAGTATGTCAACACAGCTTCACAAAAATAAATCATTCTTAGCAAACAGTCAATGAAGAATCTACAGAGAATCTTCTCATTTTGATAATATAGAATGCTTTTTCCTATTTATACTGAGTTAATTATGTCTGTAACTCATGAAAAAAGAACACTTTGATTTGGGTCTCTTGCCTACTTTCTCCGGCCAGCTTTAATTCAAATTAGTTATAAGCATCCACTCATTCACTTACATTACAAGATTGCTTAGAGGAAGCAAAAAACTAGGTCCAGCAAAGGCAGAAGGGTGGAGGGTGCCCTCACAATTCCTGAAGGAGAGCTTTGTTGTATTCCCTTAGCTCTTCTCTCCAGTTATCTTTCCAATATATTGTCAGTGTATTTCCTTGACCTGTTAGAAGCACTCTGTACCTTTGTTTTACCTTCTTATCTGGACAGGGGGAAAAAAAACAATCCCGAAATCAAAAACAAACACCAAGTCTCCCAGGATGTCAGCAAGAACTGACCAAGATATAGGCACATGGAATACAGGAATATAAATTAAGCATTGCAAAGTGCCGCCACCAATCTGTTCTTTGATCTTTACTCAGACAAAGTTTAGAAGATCTGTCACAACCAGGACAGCTCATTCCCCACTTGTCTCTCATTTTTGACCAAAACCCCACCAAACAGGTATCTTCCTCATAGGTGCGCAGTACACCCCCTGAAGTTTCATGCTGATTTATGAAACAAGAAAAGCTCTGTATACAAAAAGAAACATTGATTCTGGCATTAAACATTGACAAGATGCAACTGTAGACTAGGTATACGCCTACATAGCCCAAAGAGCTTCAAGTGCTACTTAGTAATAAATTGAAATATAAACTACAGATATAGAGACATAACTATGTACACAAATAACAATCTCAGGCAAACAAATGTCTTTGCGACCCTCCTCAGTCTCCGTCAAGGACATCTGAAGGAGCAAGAAGATTAGCAGCTTTTGAAGAACTACCTGCCTAATGAACCACAGAACTGTGTTTACAAAGAGGGAGAAAAAGATGTGGGCTTCAGCGCTTTCTCAGTTCTTTGTTCCTACATGTACTGACTCCCTTCAACTTCCCATCATCTCTGCGTGTGAAGATTTTCAAAACTTCTGGATAATAAGCACAAGCGTCCCGGGTGAGTAAGGAAGGATGAGACTAAAGACAGTTTTTATAAGCAGATGTGTGCCAGCTATGCTTACAACCTCTTACGCCTCTTACTCGCAGCACACCCTAAAGACCCACGAGCAGCAGCAGTTATGAATTAAGCTCTTTGCAATTTTATCAGGAAAACTTGTTAGGTGAATTCTGGAAAACAAGTATTTGGGAAAATGTTGCTTCACTGCAACAAAGTATCACTGCTGTTGTCAACAGTAAGCTTTGAATCCAGGAATGAGAAACTTCAACTGCCAGATACCTAAATTTATCTAGTAAATACAAAGTTTAGCAAGGAACAATATCTACACAAGCTGAGAAGACGCCTGGTACATACATGTAGAACTATAAAGTATAACTAATCCTTAGAAGAGGTTCAGAATCACCGTGGCTTTATCTCAGCCCTGGAATACTCACTGCTGCTTGCCCTTTTCTGCTCTGTGTGTGCTGCTTTGGGGGATAAAGCATGCTGCAATCAAGGTAATCAGCACGGCTTCAATTCAACTGTCCACGCGACATTCCTGCTCTCTGAACCATTCTGTACCCAATAGCAATCCACCGGGGCTACCCAAAAGTGATCCAATAACTCAAAAACAGAGCATCGTGCTTGTAAGCCGCTACATAAGACCACAAGCCATAAGAACAGTGCCTATATATGACTGTATATGAATCATACACAGGAGTACAAAGCAGTGACAGGTGACTTTCAAGAAGTCACTGAATGCTCTGACCACAACAGCAGCACAGTGGAGACAAGTGACCATAGTCATGCACTTTTCCTTGCCACGGCACTCTGCTCCACATACCTCTGATTTACTCGAGGCATCCCACTTCACACGCTGAGAGAAACAAAGAGGCAGAACAAGAAGACAGCAAAAACGATTATTTTTCAGTTAAAATTTGTTAGCATCGATTTGACAGGCTTAATAATTTGGCACAAATACAACTTGAGAACCCAGGGCCAAATATTACACCTAATACTTACCTAAAAAAAAAAAAAAAAAAAACAAAAACAAAAAACCCAAAAAAACCCCTTTGATCATTGATGTAAAGTTTTGCCATGATCTTAGAACAATTATTACTGGCAATCTCGAGGGCTCAGCCACTCTTCCTGTCGCAGAGCTCGGGTAAGATGCCACTGTCATCAGCTGCTCACTTTTTCCCCTACCTCACCTCATGGGTTTCTGCTCCGGATCACTGGAACGGAGACAGACAATTAACATGGATGATTTCAAAGAACTGCAAAGCAGGCCAGCCTGGTAACTGCAGAAATGGGAACAAGCAGCTGGGAACAGCATCCTCCTAACCCAGATCTGCCACGACCAAACGGTTAGTCTGACCGGGCAATTACAACAGTGAAGCTTTCACACTGAAGGCAACAGGACCTCCCCCTCGCCTTCTCTCAGTTTTTAAATAACATCAAGAAATGTCCACCTTTTAAAAGAATTTCCATATAATCAATGACTATTAGGAAAAAAAAAACAATGGGAGCTACCAAATTTTAGACAGTTTGTAAACTAGACAAAGAGCGCTACAAGCGCAAAACATCCTACGTAAAATGCTCCAGACTGCTGAGCTACCTGCAATCAGCACATCCAGTGCCTCTTCTTGCACGCTGTGGGAGCAGGCACACATTCTGACAAAACACGAACGAGTTGTTCTCTCTTAGCAGGCACTTCTGATAGAACGCGGCTATCCGGTGCAACTTAAACTTTGGGGAGCAACGTCATTTATGGCTCTGTGCTCATTCAAAAATACAAGCAATCACCTGCCGAGAAGCTTCCCAAAGAGGTATAGTTGCTACCAACATTCAATCACAGGACAGTTTTTAGCAATTTGAGTCCTCATTACTGAGAGCCAAGGTACTTCCCTTTCTAAGAGCTGGAGAAAAATCTGCTCACAAGGGCAACCGTCAGTTTTGAATGAATCTCAGCAGTTTAAAAACAAAAAGTGAGAAGTCTAAGCTTTTGAAGTATCAGAAATCAGTTCAGAAGACTAGAACTAACTACTAAAAGAATGATGAAAAAGTTTTATTACCACTTTTCTAGCAATGGAGACTACAAACTCTAGTGTTACTGCATCTAGAGACAAATCTGTTGGGAAGAGAAGTTTGGGGTTGTTATTAAAAACCAGTAAAAGTGGTTGTTATTAGTAGGTCTCATTTTGACTGCTCAGATGAAATCAGCTGCAGGTGAAGTCTCTGAAGCCAGTATTCCTGAATAGGCAAAATGCACAAGAGGCACAAACCAGCTGGGCCACTCAGGGGCTATGAAATTGGCTCTCTGGCAAATCCTTTTTTTCACCAAGGTGTCAGCACTATAGCTTTTGCCAGGATAGAAGCAATTAAATTTGTCCATGTATTATCCAAGCCATCACTGAAAACAGCAAACATCAGTGTATATTGACAACTTCTACTGCACACCAAGCTCAGCCTTTTCTATGAGGAAAAGTCTCCAGAATTCCATTAAGCTATCGCTCTGGGGCAGAAAGTACCAGTGCTACTGATCAAAGTGTTCAAGTAATGAGGCAAAGGGAAAGTAATATACTGCAGTCCGTGTACCGTGGGGAAAGAAACCTGGGTGTGGGAGAGAAGAACACTAATGGGAAACAGTGGGAATAGAGGAACATCTCTCAACCCATCCTTGAAACAAAGTGGAGGTGTCAAACTTGCCCTGCAATTGCCACTATCCTTACCCTCAGGCAGGAATCCACCTCTCCCTTTCCTGAGGGTTGGCAGAAGCAGCACGTTTCTCCATTTGGGATCCTGCCTTGATCTCAAACCTCTCCTCTATCAATTCTTCAGTTAATAGATTTAATCTTATTCTGCCTTCTCAAAACACTTAAGAGACCCACTGTGCTATCAGAGTGACTGTCACACCATAACTATAACCCTGGGGTTTTGGACACTAAATACTAAATTTGGTAATTAAACTGCCCTCTTCAAATGTAATAAAAATCAAATAGAGTACTCTATAAACCATTATAGTCAAGATGCATCTCCTGTCTAGCACATTAAAGAGTGAGCAATGCTACAGAGTCCCCAGGTAACGAAGCTGGATATCCTAAAGTTTTGGGGTGTGTGCTAGAAAGTTGTCAAGAGGCTCAGTTAATCTGAGAACAAAGCCTGGTCTTTGGAGCTCTCCACACCACACTTTGGAATAAATAAGTAAACTGGACCTACACCCTCACCAAGCAGCAAAAGCTTTATCAGCCTTTGCAGCTTCCACGATGGTTCTCAGAATCACCCGAAAGTAGCTTCCAGCACCGACGATTTTCACCTTACTCCCCCAGCAGTTTAATCAGTACCCCTGTGGTCATTCAGACAGTAAAACCGCCCTGGCGCAGGAAGCAAATTCCAGTTTGAAGTCCACGTAGTTTGGAGCAGCAGAAGCATCGCCGCCACGGTCTCGCCCCCAGGCCCAACGCAAAGCCCCTTTCCCGCCGTAGCAACGCGCACTCGGGGGCAAACGATCCCATCGGGGCCGGAACCGCTCATCCTGCGCCCAGCCCCGAGCCGCGGTCCTCCAGGCAGCCCCACCGCCCTCCGGGAACCGGCCCGGCAGACCTCGGCCCCCGCGCCCCGTGGGGCTCCCTCCCCGGGCTCGAGGCCGGGCGCTGCCGGGGGCACCGGTACCGGCCCCGCCGCCGCCCGCTCCTTTACCTGGTGAAGAACTCGGCAAAGCTGCTGCCGGCACCGGCGACGCCCGCCCGCCGGGCCCTCTCCGCCGGCTCCTGGGGCGGCGCCGGGGCCGCGGGCGCCGTCCCTCCGTGGGGCAGGTGCTCCGGGGCGCTGCGGCGGCGGCTCACCTCGTAGGTGTTGCGGCAGTTCAGGTTCACGTCCGTGAAGGCGAGGGGCGCCGGGGGCAGGGCAGGGGGCTCCGCCCGGCCCCGGGAGGTCCGCGCGCCGGGGGCGGCCTGCGCCCGGCTGCCGGCGTCCTCCCCCGGGCCGAGGGGCGGCGGGGGGCTACTGGCCGCCGCCGTCCGCCCGCGCCGCTCCGCCTCGCCCCGCAGCCGGCAGCTCCTCAGCGGCTCTTCCAAGGCGGTTCCCGCGGGGACGCCGCCGTCGCCGCCCCCCGGGCCGGGCGGGCAGGGGAGGCAGCCCCCGTTCTGCAGTTTCGCTTCCTCCTCTCCCGGCTCCGGCTCATCCCGCACCGGCTCGGCCCGTCCTGCCCGAGGGGGCGGCGGCTCCTCCGGCGGCGGCAGCAGCAGGAAGCCGACGTCCCCGTTGGTCATCCTCCCGCGGGGGCCCACGGCGTAGGCGGCCCCGTTGGCGGGCTTCTCCGGGCAGCGCTTCCCACCCGCCGCCGCGGCGGGGCCGAGCGCCGCCAGGTACCGCTGCAGCAGCCGCTCCCGCCCCGGCCCGCCGCTCCTCCGGCTCAAGCCCCGGCTCCCATCCCGCTCCCCGTCCTCCTCCTCCTCCTCCTCCTCCTCCTCCGCCGCCGCCTCCTGCCGGCCCGCGGGAAGCACAGCTGCGCTGCCCGGAGCTCCGGCATCGTCCGGCCCCACCATTTGCCGCCGCGGAGCCCCGGGGCTGCCAGCGGCGCAGCGGGGCGGGGGCGCGGCCCCCCCGGCGCGGCGGGGGCCGAGGGGGGCGGAGCGCGCGCGTTCCTCCGCACCGGCGGCGCCGCGAGCGCTGGCAGCCGGCGCCGCTCACCGCGTCGGGCAGCGGCCTCGGCGGGGGGGGGGGGGGGGGGGGGGGGCGGCGGGCCCGGCTCACGCAGGCGCGCGGCGCCGGCCCTTCCCCCGGAAAGTCACCGTCGAGGGGCAGGGCCGGGAGCGCGCCCGCCCCCCCGGCGCCGCCGCATCCGGGACCATAGAGATGCCAACGAGACAGGATCTTCCCCGCCAGAGCGGAGCCTCGGCGGCCGCTCCCCGCCCCCTCCCCCCCCCGCTACCGTATTCCAGCTAAAGGCTCGCCGCGCGCAGCATCTACCGCATTCCGCCGGCGTGCCGCACCCCCTCTGGCGCGGAAAAGCACGGCCCAGTTGCCGGCGCCCTCCGCTTCCCCCCCCCCCCACGGGCCGCGCTGACACCCACCGCCTGGGGCTGCGCCGCCCGACCGCTTGTGCTGGGGCTAAACAAGCCTGCAGGACCCTCTGGCTGCCCCAGCACCCGCGCAGGCTCCGGGCACGCCGCTCCACCCGCGCCGAGGGCCGGTAACCGGGCGGACGCAGTGCACAGCGGCGAAGCACCCGGGCGCCACACCCCGCCGCAGGGCGGCCGTCGTGGCGGAGGGCACCGGCTCGTGCGGAGGGGACCCTCAGGGCGTGCAGTGGCCTCACTCTTGACCTTTTTTTTTCCCTTTTTCTGAAGGAATAACAATAATAAAAAGAAGTTTAACTGCAGCGAGAGTGTTGCGAGGGGCGCCTGGCACCGCGGGTCAAGGTGTGCGGACGGGCGGGGAAGGCGGCGGCGGCACGGCCCGGGAAGCGCCATCCCCCGCCTCGGTGCGGGGCGGGCTCTGAGGACGACGGGGGACCCGCGGAGACCCGGCACCGGTTTCCCCGCCGGGGCGGGCGGCAGCGGAGCTACCCGCTCACCCACGGTGGACGGGGGGGGGGGGAGGATCGGCCCCGCTGGTCACCCGGGAGCCGCGCCATAGAGCCGTCGCGGAGGCGCAGCGGGCAGCCGGGCCGGGGAGAGGCCGCGGGCAGGGCAGGGGCAGCCGGTCCCGCGGCCGCGCCTGGGCCTGGGGAGGCCGGGGCGGCGGGGAACAGAGTCGGGGAGATCACAAGCGCGGAGCCCTCCGGGCGGCGGGGGCAGGGGCGCGGCACGGCCGCCCCCACCTGCCCAAAGCGCCCGCCTGTGGCGCTTTTTTTTTGAGGAGATGGGACGTACGCAGAGCTTTTGTGGGGATGAGAGAGGGAGAAAAGAGAACTAGGCTGGGCGCTTGGAAGTGGCGGGGTGGGCCCTCTCCGGAGCGGTGTGGGGATCTCGGAACTCCTCGGGCCAGCACCGGCGAGGTGGGTGGAGGGCGCACGGGAAGGCGGGCGCCAGCACCCCTGTTTCTTACCGCATCGCTTGGAGGGAAAAGCAAGTTATTACAGCCCCCGCCGAGGGAGGGGGCAAGGCCGAAAGTCACCAGCAAAAGAAAGGGCACAGGGGCTGCAAGCCCTCGGAGCAGCGGTAACACCACAGGCCCTGCACGAGAGCCGGAGGGCAGCCGCTCATCCGAGGCACACGCTGGAGGTACCACCACAACCCAACAGATTGATTTGGTATTCCTACAGTAAATACTCACAGCTGGTAACAAGGGAAGTACCATTCCTTTGGAAATCCTTGGCCAGATAAGTCCTCCATGAGGTATCTCTGCTTCCAAAGGTCCTACAGCATTGTGGAGGCCCTTGCTTTTAAAGGCAGGCACGTGGGGCATGCCCAAAGAGAGAGGCCTCACCCACCATGTGGAAATGGGGAAGGAACATCCATCCTCTTTTAATGGTGGTGGTTTTTTTCTTAAAAATCACAGGCATTTTGGAAAGAAAGGTTTAAACTGGGAATCTTCATCCAAATAGAAAGTTGATGCATCTTGTTGTGTTATGGCTTCTTCTTAGGACTTTGCAATATAAAGCCTTCTAGGCTTTGCTTTAGTAAATAAATAAATAAAAAGTAGTTTGTGATTTTTTTCCCTTCTTGTCATCTTGTAACTGTACTTCTTAGGTCCGGCGTGCAACACTGGTATGCCTTACGTGCAACAAGCAAGGCTGATCTCACCCCTTTTGACTTGAGTAGATGGCAAATACTTTGGATCTCAGAGGTGGAAGAAGAAACAAATCAGATGTCGGGGTTTTTTGCCTTGCCTATCTTGATAGCCAGCATGCAGCCTCATCCAGCTACAGCTGTGCCAGATAAAGGACCATTGGCCTCAGCTGCTTGCAAAAATGCCCAGTAAAGGTTGCCAGGATTACACATCCTTTGGATATGCCAGCAGTACTGTTTGTGGGAGCACTTTGTAGGCTACTTGGGTCAAAACAAGCCATTAGTAAAGATGAAGTAATTAAGCTTTTTGGTTAACTAAAGCATTTTAATTAAACTTTCTGCTTGCAGCTAAGATGGTAGGTTTTTCTGTTCTCCACTGTGATCTGGGTCATCTCAAACATGGGGGGGGTCTGATCACCGTGCCTGCTGAGTGAATGCACGTCCTGAGTGCTATAGGGGCTCTCTGTGCAGGGAGACTGTGCAACTTATGTGCAGCATATGCCATGGATCCTCTTCCAGGCCATGGGTCCGGGCAGGTGGCTCACCCATCCAGCTTGCATTCCTGGTGTATTTTAATTAAACTGATGCACCAAGCAGAATATCCCAGAGAGTCCTTGAGTAGTCAGCAGCCACAGGGAGGGTAGGTACCGTGTCTTTAAAAGTAATAAAAAAGATAAGTCTTGGTACTGTTCTACCCGTCTTAAATTTGTGACTTCATATGCTGTAAGAAGGGATCAATGGTGATTTCGCTTAACATCTGCATAGTCGTCGTTACCCTGGGTAACGTGATACAAAGTGAATTGTTGTGGAAACACAGCAGCACTTTGTGCCTTGCAAGTAAGGAAGAGGTGGATGCAGTGTGAATCCATGAAATATAAGTTACCCAGGAGCTCATTCTGCACCAGGACAAAATGAGAGATATGCCTGCCTCTACTAGAGAGGATTTTACATTTAAGAAAACACTCAGAAATTCATAGGGTGTGCGTGCTCATTTTCAACCAAGTGTTCCCTGTTTACCTGGGATGCTGTGTGGCAGTGTCACTCTTGAAGAGGCTCCTATGATTTAATTAATGCAGAACCTGCAAAACAGTACCAGATGTTAAACAAGCTCAGCAAAATGAAGACGGGCACTGAGATAGTAGCACAAGATTGGCTTAAGGTGAATTTATTTCAGTCAGTGCAGCTGGGGTAGTTGGTAATTATACCAGGGACTGCAAAGGATAGCAGGTTGTTTTGCACAAAATAAAAACACTTCGTTCACTGTGTTTGCATTGATTTCCACCTCTAGGAGTTGCTAGACAGGCAGATTAATCTTTTTTTTTTAAAGCACATTTCCAAATAGTATATGGATATTAAATCACTCCTGTAGGATGGACTTTAGAGCTGAATGAGGATTTGAAGCTCTGTATTGTGTTTTCCAGAAATGCTCAATCCTGAGAAATACCTCAATGAACTGAAGACTTACAGTTGTGATTAGCAGGGATATGTATTATACAGTTCGCACATAGCTGATAATGAAACAGCCTTGAGCCCAGTATCTAAAAGTCAAGGCAATAATTCACAGAAAAGCACATGCTCCCCAGGGCAACTAGTTTCATGTTAGAAGGTCATTCTTTCTGATTTGGATGAGCAAGGATGAGCAGGTAATCTGGAGTCTGCAGAGGGTCGTCAGCAATCCACAGGGAAGAAGCAGGGACTAAACAGCAGATAGGTGGTTACAAATTCCAGGAATTTTAAGAGCAAGGTTGCTGAAAGGCCCAGGAGTGAAGGAACACATTTTGAACATTGCGAGAGCGCAGTCCCATGTTAAAATTATTACAGCAGATCTGTGAAATCATTTGGTTCAGAAAATCAAAATCTCACATAATTTCACTGATTCACTTTGGGTCAAGCCCTCCCCCCACAAACAATTGATTCATCACAAGTGCAAGAGGAGAGTTAAACTGTGGCTGGAGGTCAGGAATGACTGGTCAGAGCGGGAACCTCTTATCTTCACCTTGACATTGAAGAAATTATGACGTGGGATTCTACCCTAACCACACAATAGGGTAACTATGCTGTTGCCTGATGCTATTAAAAATGACATTAGTTATACCGTAGTTCTGATCTGGTAGTGAGATCCTTAGTATCCAATGTTTTAGACACATTCCCATGAGAAATGGCATAATTTATTGGTGAAAAGAAAATAGCTGCTTAGTTGAATATTGTGAATAACTTATCAGGCAGTGATTTTGTGTTGCCCTCAAACTGATAAGGGCAATTTGCATGTAATAAAATCCTTTGTGCTCCTGGCTCTCTAAAGGTGACCCTTACAAGGAGGCAACTTTAGCAAGTAAGATTCTGTGAAGAAAGCGTGAGTCATGTCACATAAACATGAAGAAGCTGAGTTCTTTTTCTTTTGCTGAAAACCTTTCTGCAGTAACAAAGCCTCTAGCTCAATTTGTAAAATATCTCACCTATGGAGAAGGTGCTCCAGGCATTTTGGATGCCAGAAAGGAGACAGCACCATCTTTACCTTAGAAGGCTGTCAGCTCTGAGTCCTATGCCAGTTTTGGGGTGGTAGCAAGAGAATACACATGAAACAGGAGCTAAGTGAGAGGAATCTGGCTAGTTTGTTCTCACTGTAGGCCATTGAAAGAGAAAGGAAGCAATCCGCACTGGATTCATTATTTTATCTTACAAGCAGCATGTACCACTTCCAGCTAGACAGGTCCTCACTGAGGCCGTGTACAAATACATAATGCATGTAGACTTTGCTCCAAAGACTTTACAATTAAAATATCATGTAAGGAACAATGTAAGGCTTTTCAATACTCCTTACTTAAGGTTTGAATGAACTGCAACCCTGCCCTTGTTCCGGAGGTTTATAGTGTGCGTGTGCTGCAGTGACCCGGGCTTGATGCCTGAGAGAGGCAGCCTGGGTTGTTAAATGCACCAGCAACAGAGAACTAGACCTGTCTGCATCCTTGGCTGTTTTTGACAGCTGACCTTTCAATACCGTCTCTCGTTAGGAATAGCCCCTGTCTATAACTGCTCCTTTTCAAAGGTCTGAACACTTAGGAAATGTCACACATCTCTCGTATAATTAGCACAATTCTAGGTCGTTAGTTTCAGCTCTGGTTTCCATTTTGATCTGTGTTGCCCCATCCAGTTATGGATTTTAGTGACACAGACCATTTTTTACTCCCATGTTTAAAGCATAAGGAATATCCTGCAATAGCATAAGCCAGGCAATTGTTTTCAAGGAGGCTGTGAACACAGGCACAAAGGATCTAATCTTCCAAACATTTATAACAAGGTATACTGTGAGCAATGCTAAAAACACATGGTTGTGCCCTCTGCATACTTTGGTGTGTGGTCCTTGCAGAACGAGACTCACACAATGCTGCTGGCAGCACCAAGAAAATCAGAAGGCATTCGTTCAAGAACAAGAACCTGTTGCTGAAATGGGATCTGATTTCCCCACCAAACTGACATCTCCATGGGGGCTCAGGTCTAGTACGAAATTTTAAAAACATCAGATGGTTAACACCTTGAGCAAAAGTCTCTAGTAGTTAAGTTCAAAGGTCTGCCAGGACTGATCTCTACCACAAAACCAAAAAAAAAGGGCTGTGACTACAATTCTCTTGACCGTTATTTTAGCACAGTGAATTTAGATCACAAAGCCTGCAAACTCATATTACCATAAACATTCTTAGTTTGCAGTAAGTCTCTTATGTTTACCTAGACTGCTCATCAAATGCCGATAGAGTCTCTTCAAGAGCATGCCTTTGCCATAAACCAGGAACTGTCTTTTCTCTCCAGGGCCAGATACCTGAGGTTTTTTTGAACTAGCCCTAGCATTAATATATCCCAATGCAAATACCAGCCAGCTGTGATACTGAATATGGCTTGAGAAAACTGATCTAAGAAAAGTAAACACTTAGTCTTTTCTTATCACCAGCACTTTGCCATCAAGAAGATGGTGCAGCTTTGTATTTTGAATGTCTGCACACAAAACCTAATAAAGTAGTACATTTTAACATCAGAAGGGCTACTGAAAATGCTAAGCCTGATATTGTTAAAAATAATTTTCTTTTTATAACAGGTCCGGTGATGAGAAGCAAAAAGAATATTCCTATTGACTCCAAAATCATTACGAGACTGTTTCAGCCAGGGCTATCTACCATGGTAGATATAGCGGTCTGTGCTCCAGCCAGCCTTCATCTCTCCTTTATTTATGTTTCTTCAAGGAAAAGAATAGCAAATGATTTCAGGAGACAGCTGATCTGCTTCTGTGTCATTTGTTTCCTCCAGAGAGGTGAGATACTCTGACTTTTACATATGGCTGCTGTACAGGGACTTCAGGGAACCCCAGTGTGGAGGCCAAGAGATGGGGAGAGTCCAAGGCTCATCCTCCCTATTTCTAAACATTTTTACAGGTCTCTTCTACAGGCAATGGGGAGACAACGTCTCTAAAGGGCAAGTTAGCTCACTTGAAGTCAATCTCACAAGGCCCTCTGCGCTGTCTACAGAAGGAGTGCACAGGCAACGCACAAGCAAGGGGCATTCTCCTAGGAAAGAGCGAGAGGGGAAGTTTGGGGGCTAGATGCAATGCATGCAAAGCATTTAAAAGGATTCAAGGGGAAAGCACTTGGCTGAGAGATCCAGTAAGGTTTGGTCAGTCAGTGTGCAACTGCTCAGAGTGGTTTCAGGGGGTCTCATCCATCGTTTCAAAGTTGAGACCATGGAGATGGAGCTTGTACGGCTGCTTGGGCTCCCAGGGAGAATCAAATATTTTCCTAGCAGTGGTAAGAGAGCCCCAGCCTCTGGTTTAGAGGTGGGATACTGGGCTAAACAGCCCCTTGGTCTGATGACTTGTTTCTAATTTGTTCCCAAGTGCTGAGAAAAAAACACTACTCTGTTAAAAAAAAAAAAGATCAACAAACTGTACAAAAAATAAGCCAGTGCCCATCACTAGGTTCTCCTTCTCAAAAGAACAATGAGTAAGGCCACAGATACTGGTTTACCTCTTGTGGCAACCGATGCTGATAACTGAAATATGCATTTAATAGTTAGACACATAACTGATATGTAGCTGGTGGTTTCCCTGTGCTATTTCATTACTTCTGTAATTAAAATATGGAACAGCTTCCTGAAATCAATAGATAGAAACAACTGTACCCTAGGGCTCCCAAAACCTCAGATGTTCTTCCATTTGCAATATAGTTGTGCTCTTTGGCAGTTCACTCCAGAGGCTCTCATTTCTTTGGAAATGCTACTTTGGCAAGAACATCTTTGCACCCCGCTAATAGCAGTTTGCACTTTTAATACAATGCCTTCTGGACAAGATCTCAGTGCAGAGTATAACTAATGATTAATTAAGATGTTCAGAGGCATGATGTTTGGCAGACTCCTGCATGCTGCGAGCTTCTCCTTAGCACACTCCCAGCTGTGCTGCAGTCCTAGAATTAAACCCCACTCCCTGTGGATCAAACGTGCTGCATACCTGTGTTGGGATAATTCAGCCGGTGGTGCTTTGCTTGTGTATGCTTATGCTTGCTGTGGTTCAAACAGTGCCAAAACCTCCCTGAGCACCGCAGGGGGGTAAGCTCTGCCAGGGGCTGGTTATTGACAGTCACTGGAAGACTGTCCTTCCTCATAACCTCCATGTTGGCCACTTCCAGACTGGCCCATGCAGTAACATGCCTATGTACAGACTTTTTCTGATACCCTCTGGCTATCACCGTCAAGATACTGAAAAGCTGGAGACTGCTAGCATATCCCAATATTCCTGGTTTAAATGCCAACAAACTGGTAGGGACAGAGAGTTACCTGGAAATCACCCATCCTGAAACCAGGTGAAGATAAAAACAAACAGAAGTATTTATTGCCATATCCAAAACAGAAACGTAATTATGCTGATTCTTCACAAAAGAGAAGAGAGAAATGAAAAAAAGAAATACCTGCTACTGCTAGGATCCAAAAGGCTTTTCTTTTCCTCTTTCCACTTAGACACTTACCTAAATCACAGGCTCTGTCCATCTGCATGCCAGAAACCTCCGAGTGTTTTCACATAGACGGTGAGTCTTCTCGTTCTTTTTGTTCAGATCCACCCTTTGATATCCACCCAAGCAAGAGGTGCAAGCTGGCAGAGAGCGGACACAGATGAAGCAGAAGAAAAGGAAGAGATGAGGGTAAACAGGGAACACAAGATCTCACGTTCCTCAGCCTGGGATCCTCACTCACTCAGGCAGTAACCCTGCGCTGTCAGAGGAGGCATGTTTGGGGGATGAAATGAAAGGGAAGCCACAATAATGAAGCAGAGATCTGAGCCCTGTTCTCCCTTCCCTGAGAATATTTTGGCCAGTTATTCACCTAACCCTTTTGGGTTTGTTTGGGGTTTTTTTAGGACCAACAACAGTTCTTCCTTTACTTATTTCATCCACTAATTACACCCATTTTGAATCACTTCTATTCAGCCTCAGCCCTTCCCTGTTTTCAGGCAGGATATCAGTGTGGTCCTTAGTCTACAGCAGTAAATATTTTTGTGGGAGCTCATTCGACTGCACGGACTCTACTTTGCGCTTTTCCTGCCAACGTTTATTGCCACATGCAATGAGAGTGTTTTATAAGTTTTTTGTTTACTTCTCTAAAGTTAATACGTAGTTGCTAAAGATTTGCTAGTCCTCCCCCATGGTGCTTACAACCTTATCACAAATTCCTGTCTCAGTCTTGTGCTCTGTTTGCTCGCTGTGTCACTAATACTAACAAAATCACTTCTATGGCTGATAAAATATAAAGAGCAAAAAAATAATGGATTCTTGGGATTTTTCCTTTTATTTTTTTGCCAAGTTATACTGGGTTTGTATTCTTAAATTAAAATTTAAAAAAGAAAAGTTTTTCTAAAGCACACTGGGGGCTATGAGAACGGGACTCTGTTTTTTGCATTCTCCAAACACATTCTCTTTGCTTCATAAGCTAAGTTCATATCAAATATTTAGGAATATTAATTGATCTGATTTTATGCTGCCCTGAACCTACAGGTTATATATATGTGTGTGTGTGTGTGTGTGTGTGTATACAGTATGACTGTAAAATGTTGCCGAGACTGAGCATCGAGTTTGGGGCACTGTGGAATTCTGTCCACTAAATTTAGTGGCAAGAGAAGTCCAAGAATAACAGATGCAACTTGAAATAGACTTTCCTCCTGAACTCAGTGAGAACTGAATTGGACTGAGGACTACTTGCAGATGAAATCTTTTAATTTAATTTTATTATACATTATTTTCTTGGGATATGACCAGCATAGAAGCTTTCAAACCTTTCACAGAAAGTTGAAGAAATTGTCATGGGGTATATAAGAGCAAATGGTAGAAAGAGTGAACAATTTTTCAGTGACAGTGTTGGTGTGAACAGACCTTCCCTGTCCCAGCTCCTGGTCACGCAGTCACCTTCCTAATCCCACCTCCTGCTTTGCCACCTCAGCTGTTTGTGTGGCAATGCAATGAATCAGCCTGAGAATGTGATAGGGCTGAAAAATAACTTAATTTTTTTGCCATGTTACTTTACGGCCCTAGCAGTTCTGTCGGTTGCAGAGCACATGAAGCTGGATGATGCAGGCACACAAATAAATAGCTGGAAGCAGGAGTTGTCCACCTCAGTTTACAAACTGCTGCTTGTGAATGCTGAACCAGGTCCTAAATAGTAGTAAACAAGAGTTTATCCTTAGAAGAATAGGTCTCCCTTATCTTGGGCAAACAGAATAACAGGGAGTGGTTGGAAAGGGTAAGGTTCTATTTACTGCTCCATGTTTAAGCAGTACTAAGCTGGGAGACAGTCCCTTGGGAAATGCTGCAGCCAGGCACAGCCAGTACCACTGGGGCCGATCGCAGGCAGTGCAGAAGGGCAGAAACTTCTTAAGTGTATTATTTATTAAGGCCATTTGTTAAGTATATTTACCAAGAAATGTTTTTCTATTTATAAAAAACGTGCAACATCTGGCACCATGGATGGATAGGAATGAGGAAAACGAGAAAACAAAAATGAGGCGTATATTTACTATGCAGAGATACCACCTTCTAGTTATGTAGTGTTGCATCCTACACATATCCTGAGCTATTTGCCAGACAGCGCTGGAAGCTTGTGTTGCTGAGTTATTCTATAGCGGTTTTTATGCTCTGCTCATCACCACAGCGTCCCAGTCCAGCAATGCATTAAGTAATGGCTCTGAGCGCAGCCATCAGATAACGGCTGCGTCTGAACTGAACTTCTCATTTCTCAGTTCCAGGGGCATAACTCATTTTATCCTTGACTTAAGAGCTAACCAGACATCATGCCTCCACCTCTCCATGTGACAGGTTCCAGAGAAGGAAAGCTCGAAGGGGACCTGTCCCCAGTTTGAACAGTTGGAGTGTCCCACGGAAAGTACCTGTCATGCAACCCAGATGTAACCAGTACAACTAATATTTGTCATGTTCTACCACAGGGAAAGAAGCACATACTACAGACATGGATTTTTGTTTATTTGTTTTGTATTCAAACATAAATTTGTGCAGCTTTTGCTAGAGGAGAAACACAAGCACTAGGGGGTCAAGGTGTGTGAGGTGCTGGAACTTCTGGGGCAAAGACTGCAATCAAGCAACTCCTGCAGGATGGATTTTTTTTTCTGACCAGGGATAGTTCCCAAGTAGTTATTAACCATGATCTTTTCTGTGATCATTTTATGTGGCCTTTACCAGCATGAAGACTGGGAAAGCCTTGAAGATAAAGAATCAATTTCTAAAGCAGCTAGTGTAGGCTGTGGAGACCTTATCAGCTGTGTCCACATGTCCGTAAGTGTCCTTGAACATCAATGCCCTGTTACTTTAAATGCTGTACTCTGGCCATGAGCTTGCAGTAAGGGAGTAAATCAGGCTTGCCATTGCTTGCCAGCACGGGCTAATAACCTAGCTTAGATAATAGAAAGTTTGTGCTGTCAAATGAGTGTGTGAGAGGAATCCAAAGATTGTTCTAAAATACAGGTTGGGTAGATTGTAGGGATGTGGGATCTGCAAAGAAAGAAGAGTGAGCATAGGGCTGTGAAGCCTTCAAAAGGCTTTTGTCTGCCTCCTGGCATCATTTCTGTCTTGCTTATATTCTGTGTACTTAATCGTTGTTATTCCTCAAACCCAGGTTATCCAAGCACCGAGCCTTACTGGTGGCAGTGACCAGGTTGTCTCTTCAGGACAGAAACAAGTGTGCATCTCCTCTGGGCTGTCTGACTGCGTAGCCCAACCAGTTCCGATAGCAGCTGCGTGCAGACTTCTAACAAGGTGAGAGATTGAAATGGCCCCTGTGAAGGACAAAAACTCAGTGGCCACCATGTTTCACATCTGCTGGGTGCTAGGAAGCTTTCCAGCTTGCTGCCAGGCTCTCTTTCACTAGATCTCTAAAATAAGCAAACACAAAACAAAAAGCGATGCTGTGGCTGTCTGGAATTCTTTAAAGTCAAATAATTTTGAGTAGAGATTAAATTGCACTTCTTAATGCTGAGTGCGGAGCGCTGTCCCTTATAGACAGAAAATCCATTTGCAGTCTACCCTTTGAAAATATCACACATCTTCTGTTCAAAAAACTGTTTACACATTGTGGGGACATAGGCAAAAAAGTAAGGAAAACTCACACTGATTTTCTGAATAATTAACATTTTCCTATTCTGAAGCAAACCAAAGAGAGACATTCCCAACTTAGCAGATAACGTTTTCTTGGAAGTGAAGCACAAATTATTAATTTCTATAGGAATCTGAGTATGATTTGGCAACAGTTCTGCTACATCAGTTAGTAAGAGCGGATTTCAAAAATTTTTCATTCTGCAAAGTGCTGTGTGTGCCCTCTATTGGAAACATATGATGGACTGCATTTTTTAATCTTAATTTTAAAGCTTGTTTTATAAATCCAATGACAGGCAATGAAGCTTTTGTATCGTAAAGTATACGGAGGTTGCATTTTGAAATAGTCAACACTTTATTATAGCCTGGTTTTCACATTATTATTATCTTGATTACTTTAATCTAGATTAAAGACTGGTTAAAATAACGTAGGTACTGATTACTTTAGCATTGTAATGTATTTTGCATTGCTGTTTGAAAAGCAAAATCAAAAAGCTCTTTACTGTGCCCTGCCTCTGTGGGAAAAGGCAGCCACTGACATAAAATACACGGATGTGTAGCTTTGTTCAATAGGGAAAGTGCTGGCTTTTGTGTTGTGCAGCTCAAAAATGCAGCTCATGAGTAAGAGAGCAAAGATTGCATTAAAACCACCTTTCTGCCTCCTTAAATTATGGGCTGTGTCAGGAGCCAGCTCAAGCCTAACATTACTCCAGGCGGCTTGTATGCTGCTGTGCCTTACAGGGGTGCCGCTCGGCTGCCAGTGAACGCTGCTCGAGATGAGAATAGGCAAGAGCACTGTCCCAGGGCTGCCTGGGCATTAAAGCTTCTGGTTTTATCTTCTGGCTTTTGGACTGCACCTGAATGTCACACTGGGCATTTCATCCCTGCCTGGGTCAGGAAGGGTACCCGCTCCAAAGGTGTTTGCCTTTGAAGGTGCAGAATGAAAAACCCTAGTGTTCAGCCACTGGCACCCTCCCAGGAAGGTCCAGGACAGCAGCCAGGGGCAATGAATTGCCAGCCCTGTCCTCTGGTCTGAGCTTCTGTGCTGGAAGCAGCTTCACTGGAACTGCGCTGGGGAGGGACGTGCCAAGGGAGCTGATAAAAGCTAAGCCACTGAGAACACCAAATGGGGAAGACCCAAAAGACTCGCTTATGCTAGTTCTGAAGAATAACAGAAGGAATAATACCTTGATAAAAGAAAACAATATGATGGGCTTATCAGTGTGATACCAACACAGAACTTCCCTGGAGAATGGGCTGAATTACCGAAGCTGATCAGAAAAGTGCTATCACTGAAGGTGACCCATTGAGAACATGCAATGCAGGACAAAGACTCCTTTTAGCATTATCTGTGGTGAAATACCAGCATGATTTTTCTATTTAGCAATAAGTATTGACTTGTTTCTTGGCACAATACTGAACTCATTTGTTTGACTTTTTGAACAAAAAAGTCTAGAAATGTTAATTTTCTTTATGTGTATTTATCGCTAACAGAAAAGATTAAAATAGAAATCTGAAGTAAGATATCTCAGGTTAAATGCACAGTTATGAAATGTTGCTTTGCAAAGCAAACCCTTTCGAAGCAGTTGCTCTCTTTCATGCTGTTGGCGTTAAAGTTGCAATTTAAATTACAGTTGATTGGACCTCCTACACTGCTTCTGTCTTCACATATTTATTTTTATAGTTTTTAAAAGAATTTTTAAATCTACCTGTTATTTAAAAACAACAAAACCAGTTTATCACTTAAATATACCTTGTACTCTTTTGTCATTTACAGTATCTATTATTTACAGTAGTCATTTGCTAATCACAGTAATTAGATTTTAAATGGTAGACTTCTATAAAATGACAAAACTAATAAAGATGCTCAAACAAGGGAATAGTGAAGCAGGCAGACTCCTTACATTAGTGCTAGCTATTGCTTAAGGAAACCACAGAGACATTCGAGCAGATGTGCACCTCTGAATACCAGGAAAGCAATTTGCCCAAACCCCAGTGTGGCTAACTGATGAATACCCAGCAGTAGCTAAGCCAAAGTGCAGTCCTTTTGAATTCTGGGGTCCAGCTCCAAAAGTAGCTACTGAAAACAGCCTCTGGGAGAGTATACTAGAGCAGACAGAAGATAAGAATGGAATAGAAGGGTTGGTATGGCCCTGAAAGGGTCTGTGAATGTCCTGTATCACCAGAGGTTGAATAATCAAAGAAGATTTAGGCAGTCCTAGGAAGGACAGTGTTGTCTTCTCTACTTCAGTTCTAAACTGGAGAACATGATGGGAAGGCAGCTACCCTTGGCCTAATACTTCCTACCAGTGAACATAAAGCATTCTCTCAGGCTGAAGTGCAGCTCTAAGATCAATCTGAGCAATCCTATCATTTTAAAAGCGTAAGAGCCATTGCGTCCAGGTGGTATACCCAAGAACTCTGAAAGCACTTACAGATTAAGTGCTTAGGCTGTTAGCAAAAAAATGCAGCTTTTGTGTGAGACCTGCAGGGTCAAAACAGTGCACCTGTATTTAAATTATAACTCTGCAGTGCTGTCTCCAGGCATTCCCAATGAGGGGGGTTTACTCATGACATTGGATTGAAAAGGATAGCTGAGCAGACTCTCAAACAAATGCCTCAAGATCTGCTAGAAGCCACTATCAGGCCCCTAACTAACACCTACAATCTCTACACTCTGAAACTCTAAAAATGCCCAAACTTCTAGGTCCAGATATTCTTGTGTATACTTCTGTCGTGGTTTAGCCACAGCCGGCAGCTAAGCACCACACAGTGGCTTGCTCACCCCCCCACCTTCCCCAGAGAGAATCAGAAGAGTAAAAGTAAGAAAAGTCCAGGGTTGAGGTAAGAACAGTTTAAGAATTGAAATTATTATTATTATTATTAATAATAATAATAATAAACGAGAGAGAGAGAGAGAGAAAGAAAACCTGGGGAAAAAAAACAGGTGATGCAATTACTCACCACCCGCCAACCGATGCCCTGCAGCGATCACTCCCCCCTGGCCAACTCCCCCCAGTTTCTATATTGAGCATGACATCATACGGTCTGGAACACTCCTTTGGCCAGCTGGGGTCAGCTGTCCCGGCTGTGCCCCCTCCCAGCTTCTTGTGCACCAGGCAGAGCAGGGGAAGCTGAAAAAGTCCTTGGCTGATAAAAACACTACTTAGCAACAACTAAACCATCAGTGTGTTATCAACTTTATTCTCATACTAAATCCAAACTACAGCGCTATGCCAGCTACTAGGAAGAAAATTAACTCCATCCCAGCCGAAACCAGGACAACTTTCTAGATATGTCCCTACCCAGCCGCTGTGTGTGGTAACCCGGTCACTCCCTGGGCATGCTGGCATCCACGGGAAGGAAACTTGGTACAACAGAGGGAAGGGAGCCAGGTCATGCTCTCATGAAGTTCCCGGTCTGGATGAGGGTGTTGGAGCATGCTGCCGTACACACCTACAGCTTAATTTAGGCAAAGCCTGAATGATCCACTCGGTAGAAGAACATAGAACCACTCCATTTAGATTACATAAAACAGATACACATGTAACATAGACACCCTGCATCCAGTCAATTTGTCAACCACACGACAGTAAAACATCTTATTAATTGTGGTAGGAAAGGCTCTGATCGGCAAAGTTTCTGGAAAGGGACATCATCACTTGATGAGCTGGTATAAAATACTGTCTTGATTAGTCAAAATAGCAACAAGGAAGAATTAATGGCAATTTCTCTTTGACATTTAAAATTCCTTGAATATTATCCTGCATGAAGGATTGCTTAAAAAAATAAGAAACTTCCCTTTATCTCTCAAGGAAATCTGTTTAGCCGTGTAGTGGTCCAAACACACAAGAGGTAGCATCTTCACTGCTGAGTACCCATTGCATTGTGATACCAGCAAAGGTTGTGGAAAAGCCATTTAGCTGTAGTTATTGCTCTCCTAGCAGCCTGACCCAGGAAATCCCAACTGTGAATAGGGACTGTCTTCCAAATCAGATCATATGAAAGCATCACAGCATCCCCACAGACAATTAACTAATTAATTAACTGTTGATATTACAGTCATTTGACAAAGCAGTAATGACTGGCCCTGGATAAGTGTGGCTGAAACCTACAGTCGCTGTCTTTATGAGTGCATGTAACGTGGTGAAACTTGGCATCCATCTGCAGGCAGCTGGCAAGCAGAGCGGGGACCCTGCCGTTAACCTGCAGGGGCTCATCCTCCCCGGCAGGCTGCGGCACGACAGCACGGGACATGAGAACTGCCATGCCCTTGAGGAGGCACCTTGAGGCTGGGGTTAAAATCTCATGTTCTGGTGAGCATTGAGTTTTAACCCGCTTGAGTTGTCCAGCCAGCTAGCACATCAGGGAGCCAGACAGAGGCATGAGCTCCGAATGCGATCATAGTAAACCCTTAAAGGCTTAATTTTAAGTTCTGAATCATATCTCTTAATCATAACATGTGCTATAAATATGCGAGCACAGAGTCTAGGATGAGATAGTTTTGCAAGGGAGAAGTAAGACAAGGAGAAGGAAAGGGGAGGGAGAAGGAAACTGATTTGGGTTTCTTATCTAGGTCTGTCTGTCCAGGCTTCCTTCTTTCTCTTCTTGGAGGGAGAGAGATTTGGAATACAGTGATGGCATTTTAAAAACATACAATATAAAGATATAATATGCATTGCAATATGTTTTACATATATTATCTGGGTAAGTTTATTTTTTCACAGAAGGAAGGAGCTTACCAGTTTTCTAGAGTCACAAGAGACTGTTTCATCCAGTCCATCAGTATTTTTTACATCATATTGCTTCCTATTCTATCCAAGTAAGATTAATTCAAGAAAATAGCTATAGGCCTTAAAATCAAAGTTCGCAGCATTATCAACTCACTGCACACACTGATTTTCACACAGCGTTGTGTTTTCCCCTGTGTCTCTCTTTCCTCTCTCTCTGATAAGCTTACACTTTGCTCCACCGTGCCCAATATAGGAATAAGAGCGGGGCAACGTTTCTATTCCTGTCTTTGCCACTGACTCATTGTAGAGTTTCTTAAGCATTTGCATCTTGCACTTGGATCCTCTGGTATCTAAGAAGACAAACGTGTCTGTTGATGTTTTCTTTAGGATAAGAGCATTCATAATGTCTCCCTCTGTATGGATTCTCTTGTGTTTAATGAGGCTTGAGTCCACACTGCAACCTGCCCATTGGTGAGGATATTGGCAGGGGTTCTGACTTCTATCCAGGTGTCTACTTTAATTGCAACTGTAAGAAATTAACTTTTTGAGACATGTACCTCTCAATCAGATTTGGCTTCAGCCAAAAGCCTCAAAATTTTGAGGTAGGGCACTCACATAAAAACATATGCACACAAACCAGCACAATCACATATGCTTCCCTTCGTAACACATGCTAAAAAGGAGAGAGATATTCGTAGAACATAATGAGATCCTGGGAACTGGAGATACACAGAGACACTGAAAACAGTTGGTTTTATAAGGATAATGCTAGCTACCTTCCGCTGCAGAGCCCTGCAGGACTGCTATCTGCTGAATATGCAAAAGCATTGCTCTTTCCTTTTCAGGGCTATATTGCCTTAATTCCACCTACTGTCCCATTTACAATTCTTCACAAATATATTCTGTTCTTCAGGGTCATTTTATTGATTGCTAAATGAAAGGGTCAAATTAGCAAGTGTGTAGATAATTCTTAGAAACTAAGATCCAGTCCTTAGTATTGGAATGAAAAATCACGAGACCTACTGTGGTTTGCAGATGTTGGCAAAATCCACGTACGTGGAACTACAGATGGTTCCAAATAAGACATGGTGTGGAGCTGTCTTACAGCTGTGTTATTTTGACAGCTACTACTGTTTTAACAAAGTATATATTTTACCAGAGGGGATTCTAGATAAGTTGTTTGAATTATGAGTTAGTCTTATAGGCAAACACATTAACAAGAAACGTATTCCAATTTTCAGTGTCACAGCAGGAATAACACAGTGGGCTGCATTATGAAGACTGCGGTCTCCCAGGCACAAAGCAACTAGGATCTTAAAAAACATGACCAAATGTTAACAATCTGTTAGGAACTGGTACAATCCAGCCAGTTTATATCCTAAATATGCTGTTTTTTACAGGCTAAGCTACTGGCTTTGCCATTCAAAATTTGTTTAAAAAATTTCTGTTCTAATTACAAGAATGTCGTAAGAGTGCAATGGAAATCAGATACTTACTGGCTTGAAAATGATTTGTATTGGCATTAGTGGATGAAGTAGTTTTAATTAGACAAAAAGAAAATATAAAATACCTCATCTAAAAGTAAATACCTGTTTGCCATGTTAATTAATTACATGACTTGATATTTTCTATTCACATCCCAATCTCTTTTTTTCTCGTGGCAGTATTACTATATACATTCTTCTGAAATAAAGGATTATACCCTATTTGCATTAGGATATTTCACTGAAAATAGGCTGTAGATACATGCAAGACATTTATATGACAACATGTACGTTATTATAACAGCAAACGGAAGACTGTCAAAATATATCAGAAAACACCTTTGGCTGAAAAATAGAGGCAGGTTTCAGGTGCCTGTGCCTGAGGAAACGTACGAACAACCTTCTGCCAAAATGCAACAAATCCAAACCGGAGATGTCTCAGGTTTCCATGCTTTTGGTTTCTTTACATAGGATTTCAATTCAAACCAAAAATTAAATAGCAAAACGCTGGTTTGGTGGAAACACAACTTGTGATACCCCGAGTTGAGGGCATTCTCCATGCAAACGGACGTGAAGCGCGACCCTGCTCTGTAAGAAACTTGCGGTTTGGTCGTGGTCTCCAGAAGGAGATGCCTGGAAAGCGCCAGATCCTCGTCCCTGGCCCTCGGGCGGGTACCAGCCGAAGGCTGGACAAGGACCCCCCCCGCCCCGCCGTTCCGACGGTCGCCGAGGTCCCGGGGACTTTCCTCGCCGCTCCCCTCCCGGCCGCCAGCTCCGGCTGAGGCGGGCTCGCCCCTCCGCTCCGCCAGCCGCCCGGGGAGCCGCGGCCGAGCCCCCCGGAGGCAGCCCCCCCGCCCAGGGGCCGCCGCCTGGCCCGCACCCGCCGCGCCGCGGGACGGTGCCTCCCGCGGGAGGAGCCGCGGCGGGGCGGGCGGCCCCGAGGAGCCGGCGCGGTGAGCAGCCCCCCCCCGCAGCCCGCCCCGCCGCCGCCGGGGAGACTGAGGCAGCGGCGGCGGCAGGAGATGCTCCCGCGGGCGCCGCCCTCCCGCCGGTCCCGCCGCCCCCGCGGGGGGGGCGTCCCGCCGGCAGGAACGGCCCGGGGGCGGGGGGCCCGGCGGAGCGGCGGCGGGCAGGTGAAGCGCCCCGATGGGGAACGCGGCGGTGGGGGGCGGCCCGCGGGCGCTGCGGGCCCTCACCGGGTGCCTGCTGGGCGCCCTGGTGCTGAGCACGCTGGTGGGCAACGCGCTGGTGTGCCTGGCTGTCCTGCGCTTCCGCCACCTGCGCGCCAAGGTCACCAACTGGTTCGTGCTCTCACTGGCCGTCTCCGACCTCTGCGTGGCCCTCCTGGTGATGCCCTGGAAGGCGGTCACCGAGGTGGCCGGCGGCTCCTGGCTCTTCGGCAGCCGCTTTTGCGACACCTGGGTGGCCTTTGACATCATGTGCTCCACCGCCTCCATCCTCCACCTCTGCATCATCAGCCTGGACAGGTACTGGGCCATCGCCAGCCCCTTTCGCTATGAGCACAGGATGACGCAGCGCCTCGCCTGCGCCATGATAGCCATGGCCTGGGCCCTCTCCATCCTCATCTCCTTCGTTCCAGTACAGCTACACTGGCATAAAGCCAAGGACACGAGATATCCAGGCTCCTGGCTGCCTGGGGCGCCCCGCTGTGACGTCAGCCTGAACCGCACTTATGCCATCACCTCCTCCCTCATCAGCTTCTACATCCCTGTGGCCATCATGATCGTCACCTATACCAGGATCTACCGAATTGCCCAAGCCCAGATCCGCCGCATCTCCACCCTCGAGCGAGCAGGGGGGCAGCGGCCAGCTCACGGCAAGGAGCCCACCTCCTCTTTGCAAAGTTCCCTGCGCAAGGAGACCAAGGTGCTGCAGACACTCTCCATCATAATGGGAGTCTTCGTTTGCTGCTGGCTGCCCTTCTTCCTGCTCAACTGCCTGCTGCCTTTCTGCCAGCCTGAGCTGGAGACTGACCGGGAAGGGCACTCACCCTGCGTTGGCCAAACCACCTTCAACATCTTTGTGTGGTTTGGCTGGGCCAACTCCTCAGTGAATCCAGTGATCTACGCTTTCAACGCAGACTTCAGGCGGGCTTTCAGCAACCTGCTGGGCTGCCGGTGCTTCTGCTGTGGCACACCCAGATCCACCGTGGAGAGGGTCAACTTCAGCAATGAGCTGGTTTCTTATCACCATGACACCACCTGCCAGAAGGAAGGAGCTGCCTCATCATCAGTACCCCCCCCTGCCATCACTGCCTGGGTGCAGCCTGTACCCCATGCTGTAAGCCTTCAGGGAGAGGACAGCAGTGAGGAGATCTCTACAGAGAAGGGGCCTGTGACTTCTCAGACACAAGCTGCCCCTGGCAGCAGCCCCAAGAGTCGTCAGGTACCAGACATTTTGCAATCTGATGGCAAGGCAGAGCTACCCCTGGAAACTATGACCCCTTGTACAGGGCTTGGGCAGTGTGAGGGACCCCACCACCCTGTACCAGAGGGATAAGCTATCATGCGTTTCTTACACACACAGCTGTCCCACAGGGAGAGGTCACTCTGCCTGCACATGAGATATGCTCATCCCCCAGCAAACGAAGACCCATCCCAGCAGGATGGGGACCTGCTGCTCTTACCCCAGAGGGGTGATGGGTATATGAAGACCACCCCAAAAGCATAGAGCAGCCACATACCAACCTCTTCCTGTGGCCACCTTCACCACTTACTCTCTTTCACAGCCAGTAGACATTTCCCATGTATTTATTCACCCCCACACTTCAATCAAACTTGTGATATTTAAGAATAGTAAGATAATTAGATCAAAAGAAAAACAACTCATAGTTTGAGACTCTATATATACAGAGAGAAGCTAATCTTAGATTCAGCTTCATTGCTAAAACCCATTTTTCCCCCCTCTCATGGCTTCACATGCTACATGTGCATAGTTCTGATCTTAAAGGTTTGTGTTTGGTTTTACTTCTGTGTTTACTTCAAAGCTGCTTCTCTGGGTTTACATGTCTGAATCTGTGTTTAGGCTCTTAAATAAAAATTGCTCTATTAAAATATCACTATCTTATGTTGAGTCAAAAGACTGCTCAAAACCCTGGAAAATTAAGTTGCTTTTATGTAGGACCCCAAGCACAGTTTCAGGTGCCAAACTTTGGTATCCAGGCTTAGTGATATTGAGCTAGGATCTTTCTCATCCTCAAGTGTTGGTAAATGTAGTACTGCATTAGACTGAAGCTACAGCAGGATGGGGTTTGAGAACTAACACTGGAACTCCAGTGCGATTTAAGCTGCTGTCAGCTGAGGCAGCTGCAATCCTTCTTCTTCCTACTTATTCAGGCAGCCAATCCTTCCAGAAAGCAAGCTGGTCCACAAAATAAGTGACCGGGTCATCTCTTGGAACCCATTTCACCACTTGTAGACGTGAACAGCAGCAAAAGGCAGAGCAAATGGTGTTGGATGGCTTGCAGGAGAGAAAATACTGGGGGAACTTGATCATTTCTGTATGTGTAAAAGGGTTCAGCAGACATTAAGGGAATAAAGTGGCACCTTGCTATCCTCCACCTCTCTTAGTCCACCACTTAGGAGTTCTGCTGCTGACCATCTAGTACTGTGCTCCACTAACCACCATCATTACCCCATTTTTCTGTCCTTTGCCTATGACCGAGTTGATCAACCTTGATTCAGCTAAGGAAGATTATGAAGATGCAACTGTCCAGAAAGAAACATCAAGAACGCTTACACTACAAGAGTTTTCTTGGGCATTCAGCCTTATAGATGGCACAGCTGATATCCTTCAGAACAGTGATCCATGCTGAAAAGCCAGACTCATCTCCCAGTGATCCTGTTCTTGCTCCCTGTGAATTTATGTGTAGTTTTTAAGTCCCTGTACACATTTCCCCCCTTCACATTAATTCGTATGGGAAAAATTGCTTTTGCTATCCTGCTCTTTTCAGGAATGTGTCCTTGATGGATAGTTGGGTGTGACTGTAATCTGTTCTTCATGGCCAAGACTGGCAGGACAAGAGGCTTAACTTTAAGAAAGACCAATGAAAGACTATCATTCAGCATGCCTAGTGCCTCATCTGGAGAGCAACCCTGAAATAAACCTAGTATTTCCTTAAAAGAGATACAAGATCCATGCTTTTTGGTTTTGATTCCCTTTGATTATTTTCTAGGTGACCATAGGTGAATTGTACATGGATTCAGATGCTAAAGGGTCAATCAATTTGTGAAAGGATTTTTCTTGCTATGTTTCTTCCTTCGCACACAAACCAGAAACACATATTCTAAGAGCATCAGCATCTTTTATCTCCTCCAAAACCCAAAAATTATATCTTAGAGCTGTAAGAGACTTCTCATCTCCCCCACTCTGGACTATGCCGCACCCTGGGGATGCACCGACACACCTGAGAAGACACCATCCTGAAGTGTCACTCCTTCACTGCCTCTCACACCGCTGTTGCTGTTCCAAGAGCTTCAGCTGGCTCCATCCTTCGGAGAGTTAACTCTCCCTGCCCACACACATCTTCCTTCTGGTGGGCAGGAGGCCTTCCGGCAGTCAAGGCCACCCATGAAATTATTATGCACAGGTTTTTTGTTTTGGTTTGGGGTTTTTTTTGTTGTTTTTTGGGTTTTTTTTAGTCTGTGTACAATTACTGATAAAACCTGAAAATTAATGGAAGGGAAAGATTCACCTTCTCACAAGGTTTGCCCTGCCTACAGGAGCTGTCTCACCCGGGAAGTAGTCCAGACTTACTACAGAGTGATGAAAACAGTGTCTGTGACAGAGTGGATGGCAGAAATTAAGCAATGAATGTATCTGAAAAATGTTTTCTCTTAAGAATAATCAGAAATGCATGGTAGCTTTGATTTATGAAACTATATTTGTGTTAAGAATGGAAAAAGCTATTTGTATCCGTGCTTGTGGCTATAGTTTAAATAAGGTTCATTAATAGGTCAGATTGTACCTGAAAATAAAAGGATATTTACCTGAAGGAAAAAAAAAAAAAAAAGGTCTTTACTCAAGCTTTTTAAAGGGACAATTTAAAATGGCTCTTTGTAAGTGATGCTGGAAATAATTGTTTGTACTTAATTGATAATGGTCATTACTGACGTGTGGGTGGTACACGTTACAACAGGTTACAGCTGTAAGGTCCATTGTAGTAAGCGCAGTGTGATGTTCAAGGCTGCAATAAATTTCAGAAATTGCATATTATAAACTGTTTATACTCATTTTAAGTGGCATATTACTGAAGGTACTTCATAGGAAAGCCACACAGCATAGCCCTTCAGACTATATCTTCTGCTGTTGCTGATTTAATGACACAAATATTGACACTATGTATTTTTGCTTTCCTAGACTGGGGAAACTCCCGAATGTGAAGCATGCTACAGAACATGCAATTCTGTGAACAGTGAACGAGCAAGACTTATTTTTCCCAAGAATTTTTTCTAGTGATTAACTGTGATTTCTAATTGATGTTTTTCTCATGACAGGGCAAGCTGCTGTGTTAGATTACACAAGATTCAACTAGCATTGTTAGGTTCAAGTCTGATGAAATATATTAAATTATTACAAAAAGCCAAAGATTTATTTCAGCAGAAATTAAGAGGCAAAATTATTTCCTACTTACACCATTGCAGCCACTCAAAAGAAACACCTTCCAAAGCAAAAACTTGGCAGCACTGTGTTATCCGTTTTTGGGTCACAGCTTTCTTGGCTTGGTAGGACAAAATGAATCACAAATGGTGAAGGTATTCTTTTAGGGATATCTATGGCTATTCCTCAAGCACACTTTTTATAAGTCAGATCATCAAATCTACATACTTTATGGATTCATCACAATATATGTGAGGTATTCCACTGACTAAAAGCAGTTTACTTCCATGCCTAGTAGTTCCATGTTTACATTACCATCAGCATCACAGTGACCTAAAAAAATAGCTTTTAAATAGCCTTGGTGTCAAAACAGTCCAGCCTCATGGATACCTTATCTACATGCTCTTATTAGCCAATGTCTAAACATCTGAATCAAAACACATTCCAGTTCAGCGAGGTACCAGCGGTAGGGCTTTACGATTTACACCAAATGCCGTCTCTGTTCAAATAATTCCCGCTCCCTTTCCTTCTGTCAGTCTACAACGTTGTCAGCCAGCTACAGGTCCTATTTCTTTATTACACAACTGATATGAATACAAACTTCCTGCGGTCACTTACAAGCTCATGTAGCTGGGCTGCCAGGGCAGCCCTTCTCACTGTTACACGGCAGATGAGAAATAGGGATAACGCCTCTGTGGCTGCCTTGGGTGGCTGTAGGGATGCTTATCCAGCTGAGAGCTTTTCCCTGCTGTCAAATTTCTCTGAAATTGTTCATTGGATTTAAAAATTAAGCATGGGGGTAAACAGAGACAGATATGTACATGCATGTGTGCGTGCCTTCTTAGACAACTGGGCTAGAAAGTAAACCATGTTCTTTGGGGAAAAGGAAACTTAAACCTCAAGGCAGGGCTGTCTGGAGCTGGAGACCCAGCAGGGCAAGGACAAGAACTTCCTGGTGAAAGACCCGGGCTGGTCCCGCACCCCTGGGTGGCAGAGGTGCCAGGTGACATTTCAGTAACCGTCCGTAGTGCCACCAGTCACAGGCAGCACCTCTGTAGCAGGAGGTAACAGTGGGACAGCAGAGATTTACCTGAACACCACGTTGATGCAAAGTTTCATCTGGTTTCCTAAGCAATATTTTAAAAAGACTAACATGTGCATCCTTGACATTATGCTTACATTTTTGTGTTCTGTTGTTTATTGCTTATCTGTTTGCCAGTCATGTTGTTTATGTAGGGCTTTATTTTGCATTACACACAAACTTTCAGAGATTGCCATTGACTTTAAGCAGCTTGTTACAGCTACCGCCCTGCCTCTACACACATCACTTCCAGGAATAAGAAGGGACTGGAAAAGCATGTGTCACCTGGCATGAGAAAACAAAGCCTTGGGACAATTCTGGAATTCAAACTATAACAGAAAAATATATTCTCAAAGAAACTCCCTATTAGCAAAAACCTAACGAGCAAAACCTAAAAAGTCTAGATTTCCTCCCAGTCTCCCCCTCCCCTCAGACTGGAAGTCTACCCAAGTCTCCAACCTGCAGAGAAAATCTTCCACCTTCCCCATCTTCTCTCTCCTCCACAAATGCTCACAAACATATGGATATTACAGGAGGATATTAGCCCTTATATATTGCAGAGTATATTTCCAAGGCATCAGAGGAAACAATCTTTTTCCAAAATTAGTCTTCCCTCCTTCTCCCTTTATTTCTTGCTAAATTGTTATAATTTGTTTTGCTGAGTTGAATACAGACTAAATAACATTGTGTCTTTAGAAACTCCTTCCAAATATATGTACAAATGGAAGGTGAATTAAATAGACCTGATTTAGCAACTCTTACATATACTTGCTATGATAAAGATAAGAAACAACAAACCAAAAAACCTCATCCACAAGTTTATAATAGGTGTAACTTTAACTAATGCTGAATTCAGTGGAAATACCAGTGAAAAGGAAAACAAGATCATACCTCAACTGTATATATTTTTTTCTTATCCCTCTGATACTAAGCTGATGGCTTAACATTTCAGTGAATCTTTAATTTCAGTGAGAAACAGCTGACCTAGGTAGCAAAAAGAAAAACCTGTTACACAACTTGGTTGTCAGAAGCATCTGTTGTTTTGCTTTTGCCAAAATCACGCCTCTTGTGTCTTGTGCACCCCCACACACCACATTGGGCATATTTCAATCAGTTGAGTATGTCTCAGTAAAAACTCTATTGTGAAAAATTCTCTATTCTTCATAAACTGTTTTGGTTTTTTTTTTACCTCACCTGGGAGGTTGAAGTGGCTTTCTGGATGTTGAGCGCTATCGGTCCAGTCCTCTGAGGTACTTAAGTGGTTTCATCACCATGGTTACAGACTCCCACCACATAACTCTTAACTTCATTTATCTTATTGTTACAATTTAACTCACTTTCCTGAATCCTTTTGCCTTTCCTACTGTAAAGGGACATACAGCAGGATGTACCCCCGGGGCACGGGCTACTCCTCAGATTCCTAGTTCTCTTAAGAACAGATTTGCATTTACACCAAGGAAAGTAATGAATTTTCTAGCATATTTGGCTTGAAGAAAACTTCTGGCAATCCTGATGGGGGCTTGTTACCCCTCCCCAATCCCTACCAGTGTCTAATCATTCAAGATATTTTAGAAAACACAGGGCTTATGCCTGCATTTCCCATTTTTCCAAGTTAACTAGCTACGTGATGGGAAGACTGCCGATCAGCGGCACTACTGACAGGAATAAATGAGGTGTGGACCCATGCAGGATCTTTCCATCTGCATAGCATAAAAATCAATGAAGATGCTACGGAAAAACATAGTTTTACCTTCATCAACCAGAGTAGCAGAATTTCATCTTGAGCCAGTTTTATTTTAGTTTAGGTAGTGAGAAGACATTTCCATTTGTAAAATTTGCAGAAACTGTTGCTAGGTTCCCCTTTTTCTTCAAAGATCATTTTCATAGAGTTTTCTGCCATTCAACATTTTAATATATTTTTAACTAATTAAATTCATCTTTGCACCCACCCTCAGTGAGAACACATCACTTCATTTTACTCTTTTCATATTTAGAACGTAACTCACCAAAGGGAGCTTATATACAACATTTCACAAGCTCAGATCTCGTGATGGCTTTTGCGTGAAAGGTAATTAACTCTGAGTGAGTGGTCTGAGCTTCTGTTGCAATCAGCAGAGATGTAGGCCAAACAGTCAAATGTATCCAGAGTGATTTATTGGACCAGGTGAAGATGCCTACTTGAGGATGAGAGGAAAAACTCCCTAGAATCTGACTAGCTGAAGAGAAAAAAAAGCCGGTGATGCAGGAATGTAAAAGACAGGGGATAACATGATCGAGTGTGCAAACTAATTGCAATTTTTTTGCTGTTGGTAACAAAGCTGAACCAGTCAGAGATCATACTAAAAGCCCGACAAGAGGTAATGATCTTTACTATGTATGCAGAGCTGCATTTGCTCTTTAGTTTGATGGTCAGTCCGAGAAGTCTCTCTGACCTTACCATTTACATTTCAGGAAATAAGAGAGATAAACCAAAGTGATAAGAGCTATTAATTACCTAAAGTAGTTTAAATAAATGAGTGCATAAAATAACAAAGAGCATAGGGTGTTTACTAATGCCTAAATCAGTGACACAGTCATCAGAGGCAGCATCATGGGAAGTGTTCTTGGGGCGTATTTGTTAACAGAAGGAGGGAAATATATAACAGAGCTGAGCTTCAAGACAGCAAACTGGTAATTAGACATTTTGTCTTTTACATTTTGGGCTACAGCAGAATATTAGCGCTGCCAAACTACATTGTGACAATACATTAATTGGTAGTGGTAATTAATAACCATGATTTCCACTCTAGGCGTGCTTATCCTGTAGTACCAGTGCTTCCAAGCCAGGAATTACAGTAGCACCAGACCGATACCTCCTTGGTGTGCTGCCAGCCTTCTGTCTAAAGCTCTTCAAGAGTTTAAAAGAAAACATCTGCACCATTGTAACCCAGAAAGCCCTCTGCTACAGTCACTCATGCTATTAGGCCTTTCACACCCACAGCAACAGTCAAAAGAAATCCTCCACTCTGCTAGGTGGACCTCAAAAAAAAAGGCCTGTCCAAAACCTGTCCCAAAGCCTGTCCCTTCCCCAGGGTGCTGGCACCTGGGGACAGTGGCTGTGCCACACAAATGGGACATCCTTGAGGCTCTCGGCAGCGTGCCCATGGTCCAGCCAGTCCCAGGTGCTGCTTGGAGGCTCAGGGATGCAGTTCCACCATGCGGCAGAGGGGATGCTGGGCTGCAGCACAGGAGCAGCAGTGAGTGTCAGGGCAGGGCTTCGTTTATGTGGTTCTTGCCTTTGGACCTCGCCAAAAGACACCCCGCAAGAGACGTGGGCTGGCTCTGGCTAGCTGGCAGGATGGCTGGGTTTTCAACAGTCTCAACTGAGGGATGAGAACACATTCTACCTGCATTTCAGTTTTGATGTATGTACCGCAAAAATAATACCCATTTCCTTCCTTTGCAGAGCAAGGGGGACAAATTAACTAGCTTCTCCACAACTCTGAAGGACTAGCAGAGGTGTAAAAAAGGTTTCTAGGTTTTGTGATTATTTTTTCTTTCTAAATTGAGGGGAAAAACCTCTTAGTGATTTTTATCATGCTTAAGAAATAAGAGAAGGAACTTCAGTTTATCAGTTGTCCAATTCTGTCCTACTTTGCTAACCCCTTGGTACATACTGAGAGTAGCAAGGCAACAGGGAAAGTAATTACATTCTTTGGGAAGAGCAGCAGCTATGGTATGTGAAGGGAAAATTATGTTTTGGGTATAAATCCTGTTATCACTTCCAAACTTTCCACAGCTGCCTATGTGAAGTTCTCCATGTGTACCAGAAGCCTTTCACAGCCGTGTTAGGACTACAAGTGCAGGCAGAGCCTGGCAGCAGAACACGCAGAAGCGACGGAGCACCTGGGCTTTTAGGGACCCAGACCAAAGAGCTAGCAATAGCAAACAAAACCAAGAAAACAGATGGGTAAAAGTGTACAGGTGCAGTGTTTACTACTACTTGCTTTTATGGGCAGATTATTCCATATCTTCTACCACAAGAATAAAATACCATATTTTCTAACACACAAGAAAATGCCAGAACTGCTTGAAAAACTGTGCCTGCAGCAAATGGTTGGTAACAGGATACACGTTCATATCAAACCAGAAAACATCCTTTTGGAAACTCAGTGGCCTGTGTAGCATCAAGGCACACACACACGAGCAGGAATATGCTGCTCAGCTGCTTTTATTGATATTAGGTCCTTAGTTCTCCTTTTAATCAGGTTCCTTTCCTTGCCGTTTCTTTGTCATGGTGTGGTTTTTTTTTTATTGGATACTTATGCATAGTGTAGTTCTACTTAAAAAAGACAGTATCAAATGGCTTTTAATTTTGGCACACAAGAGCCTTGAGGCATATGTTGTCAGAGTATACATGGGCTTGTACAGCCTGTGTATTTCTGCCCCATAAAAATCACTTCAATTTATAGGGCAGGGCCAACTCCATTATTTGCCAGTGTCTCATACACCAGCGTTCTCCTCACTACCTCAGCTCTTTAGATAAAACCACAATATAAAAATAAACATAACCCATAAAGAATGGTTTTTTTTTTTTAGAAAAACATCCACCTTTTAGGTACATGACATATTTCATAATTATCTGTTTTGACATTTACTCTTCCTTGTAATAGCCTACCATCAGCTCACACCATGGAAAACCAATCTCCAGCCTTCAGTTTGTGAGCAGTCGGTAAGAGAATTAAGGTCTGAATAAACTGAATGCCTGGACAAGTTAAATGACTGAACTTGCTCCAGTCTCAGGTGAGGTACTTTACTGTGATGATATACAGAAAGCATTAGCCATGTTACATTTTTCTTCAGGAAAAAAAATAGACTACTTCTGTTATTTTTTTATTAAATAAAATTAAACATACCAGGTCAGTTTATTTTCTGTTTTATAAATTCACCGTTTAGGTTTTCTGGAATTTTAACTGGAACATGGTAGGTCAGACCTTTTGTTCTAGAAATATATATATATATTTTTTAAACTTGTTTTCCAATATAGCTTTGAAGTTTTCTTTTTACTCAACCTACAAGACATGTAATCTGTTTTAAAAAGCTTGGTCTTCTGTTTACAACTTGGTTGTCAAATAATTATAATTTGTTTCCTTTTTGAAAAGCCCTGCAACTACATTTTGCTAATGAAACCCTCCCAACTTCCGTTTTCAGAATGTGAAATTTCCTCTCATTTCACAAAAAGAAGAAAAATAAGCAGCAGTCCCACCCCTCTGAATTTTCTCAGTGATCTGTACAACCTGTTTCCTCCCACACGTGGCGAACGGGGCGCCCAGGCTGCAGTACCAGCTTTTACATTACCAGCCGTCTGCTACCCTCACTCTGCGCCTGCTGCTTCTTGAATAAAAATGCTCTCACACCATCTGATGCAAGCATTCTCTGGTAAGGTTTTCATAGCTGATCTCCTGCTTCATTTTAGCTCCCCCGGGCCCTTCTACTCTTTAGCTTCTCTTCTCACTCATACGAGGAAACAAGCCTTTCCCAGCGTGTTGGTCACCTCCACTACACCATGAAAGATGGCAAAGAAATAGTCTCAAGATGCACTTATTAACACTTCCTATTTCTATAAGTGTTTGGATGAAAGGGGTTCCCGCCACCCATTCTGTGTCTAAAATAAGTGGCCAAGATCAATTTAAAAGGCAACTCATTTTCACTCTACAGTACTTGCATGGGTTTAAATTACATATAGGTCTGTATGTGTGTTGCTACAACAAGGAGGAATATATTTTCTGCTGCTTTAAATAAACTGTAGGATGACAAGCCATAAGTTCTATGAAAGGAAATGGTCTTTTTTGGTATCCTAATGAAGTCCTCTCCTTAGTAGTAGCTGAAATCAATTATTTTCATGATTTCCTTCACTATTAGAGGCCAGAGGCTGATTTATTGTGAATGAGCTTAAAGAATGGAAAAGGCAAAGCTGAAGTTCAGCCTTTCACAAGGCTTAAAATGTTGATCAGCTGATAGAAAAGCCTGGCATGGTAGGGGTGTTTTAGCAGCTCCCATACCAAGCTCAACAAGGGCCATTGTCAATGCCAAGGTCAGTCCATAAATTATACAGCGAAGAATGAAGGCAGGAAACAGTGGTCATGTGGGTTCTCTGTAAAAGGAGACAACAATGACTCTTTGAGAAATAGAAATGAAAAAACTTCATAAGTTTGCTTATGAAGGTAAAGAATAAGCATGGTAACCTTTACACAACTGAAAAAGAAGCATCCCCACAGTGAAAGGCAGGATATAGAAGAAAATACTTAATAGGGGGTATTTTAAGCATGAAAAATTACATGCCTAGAAAAACTAGCATGCAGTTATGTATCTCTAATCAGAAATACAACAATCTGAGTTGAGAATATGCAAGTCAAAGCAAGAAAGGGATCCATATATACACATGGTGTGAGGAACAATGCGGTTCCCATGGAGCAAAGGAACCACTACCAAAGACTCAAATCACTAAGATTTCCTGAACTCCAGTGTGAAAAACACAGCATTGGAGAACACAAGGCAAAAGACTCAGACCAGCTTGTGAAAATACCTGCGGGGAATGCGAGACTGAAAAGATGGTGGAAACACATGTGGAACATTTTTTGTTAAAGCAAATGAATTGAGGAGAAACCATATTCTGGGATGGTTCTGAAGTGCTCTGAAATGGCCTGGCTTCCAAGAGAGCGTTCAGCAGCAGCAGGATCTGTTGGCTGAAGAATGGGCGTACAGATGATTTCAAACAGATTCTGCAGCATAACAAATTGACTTACAAATCTGCTAATCTCTGATCAATATTACATGGTTTCTTTTAACTTTTCTATCATTTTGCAAAAAGCTATCTTTTGAATGAGAAGCTGGGTTGGACTTCATTGGAACCTTGTTGGCAGGGAAGGAAAGAACCAACACACAAACATGCCAAAACCCTGGACAAAGGCATCAGTCTGACCCTAGAGAGGTGCTTAAATAGGATCTAGAAGAGACTTAAAGGAAAATTTGAGCAAGGAAATTCTTGCTCAAACCCCCAGAATTTCAGCCATCTGCAGGTTAAATATGCTAATAGTATATTAATCTGTAAATAATCTTACAAAACTTTTCAGTAGACACGCTTATTTGCCAGCTTGTGATGGAAGGAGGAAAGAAGTGACAAATGCTTCACAACTTTCCCTTGTGGTACTCTAGCTCCAAGTGAGGGACCTGTCTGCATTCAGAAGATCCTCCAGCAGAACTGGACATGAAGCATTAGACATATCTACCAGCAAAGCCGGTAAATACATGATACCCTTTTAGGGATTGAACTTCCGAGGTGCCCAGCAGAGATGAATGGGACTGCTGGGCACCTTCCCTGTGTAAGGTAATATGTTATTCTGCTTCATGATCAGATTGAGAAATCTGTCCCTGTGTGGCTCTTCAGCCACCATTTTTTGTCTTTTAAACCATGCAGAGCTTGGCTTGCCCTGAGCAAAACCAGGTAATTGAGAAGGTCAGTCTATCTCCCTGTAGACGATGCTTATTACCACGCTAAATATGATTTTATTCTCTTGAGCCACTAACAAGAAATTAGAAAACTGATAGCTCAAACAAGTAGGTTAAATACAGCTATGCTCATGTTATATATTTAAAACAATTTAGGTTCATGAATCAACATTCTTTACACTACCCACTGCTCTGAAAAGGCGCTTATAACGACAGGGTTGGAGACTGTGGCTACTTGCAATCATTAACAATTGTTATTGCAATCTTAGGGGCTAGAATAATAGAAATAAGTATTATTCTCCACAGCAACTGGAACTTTCATAAAAACAAATGGTTAACTCAAATTTTCAAAGCTCAGAACCCTGAAGTCAAAGCCCTAACCCAGTTTCCTGTACAATATCCTCAATGTGGGTGAGATGGCCTATAAACAGAATATAGGTTTTTCAGTTCAGAGTTAAAATTTAACAGGACAGTTTATTAATTGGCCAATGAATAGTGTGATGGTCTGAACTTCTGAAATAGAAAGATGCGCAAGAAGGAGACGGCTTTAAGCAGTGATTAAATTTTTCTATTGTCATATTTGCCTTCTTAATTCTTTTCTTCTTTAGGTTAACAAGTCCATTGCTTTAATTGTTTAACCATAAATCAAGTTCTCTAGGTCTGTGATATTCTCATTGCTTTTCTGCAGACTCAATCCAGTTACCTTAATCTTTTTTGAAGAGTAGTGCTTAAACTTGGATACAACGCCCCAGGCAAAGCCTGGCTTTAGCCCATGCCTTACTTCTTGTGTCTTGTAGGTTATATCCTTATTTATGCATCTGCCTTTTTTTGCAGTTGTACGACAGATGCTTCCCATTCAGCCTGTGATTCACTGTAGCCTTACATGTGTTTCTGCAGACACGTTACTTAGCATCCATCATCTTTGATTTTTTTCCAGGTGTTTCAGACCTGTATCTTACACTTCTCCCCACCGAGCTGAATACATGGTTTAGACTGTTCTGTGAGTGTTCACATTAACTTTGAATTCGGGTTAGAATCTGGATTGGAATCCAAACTGCAGTCTAACAAGGTACATCTGTAACTCCTTACAGTTTATTCTCCTTGCAGGAGTCACAGAGTAAGCACACTATTTCATTTACTTAGACGGACAGGCCCGTTAACTCCTCAGAGGTTTGTTTCAGGCTCTCTGCAGATACAAGACAAGTATCTCTGCACGCTGATCATGTTTTCCAAGACAACTCCATAACCAGCTGACTTCTAGAACTATAAAGGTTATATTTGAAGGTGAGGGGGGACTGTAGGGAAAGACAAGTCAAAACCCAGCAGCAACACAGACTAACCAGATTATTTTAACTGCAAACACAGAACAAAAGGATTTAGTGAGTTTAGTGATGCAAGAATGATCTTTCACACACACACACATCCCCATCAAAACCAAGAGATAAAATTGTAGCATGTGCAGGAAAATTAATACGAAAGCTGTGAGTATCAAAGACTAACGTCTGTTTTACTGCAAAAGATGAACAGCAATCATGGAGGAAAATGTGTGTGTAAATATAGGTACCAGGAAAACATGGTGAAGAAGATTAAGGAGGATAAGATTACTATATGGAGAGGCTAGGCAAGCTTTCATGCTGTTTCATTTTCTTTTCTTAGTTCCTGAACGGTAATAACTCATATCAGACTTAAATCTGTCCAAAAAGTGTAACAGCAAGAAGTTCATTAAAACACACTGTAAGATTTCCCTCCAAACCTGATACACTTAGGATAACCTGCTATAAAAGTGATCTCAAACTTATTAGACAACTCCATTTCACATGTATAAATGATAGCAAAAATGTGGAAAACAGACAAGGATCTCAGTGTAATAATATATAGCAATTACAGGTGGTCAGAACTTAATCTGAAAGCAACTCCAAGGTTTGGTGGACTAACAAGCTAAGGCACATGATGCGCCTTATGCTCACAGGAGCCACAGTGGGTTTTAAAAGTCACAATGCAGTTCTTTATGATGCCTCATGGTACCCACAGCCCTAAGTTAGATGCCAAGATTCCTCCTACAGCCCATGGGAAGTCCTCAGCACCCATGAAAGGGATTTATGCAACCCAGCGTGCGGAGCAAGGAGCCATGCACAGCTAAGGGTCAGCTAAAAGCCTTGTCCTTCAGAGAGAGTTACGTATGTAACTCCAGGACAGGAGATACCAGCTTCTGCTTGAGATTCTTGGCTGCAAAGCCTCTCCTATGGTTTGTTCCCTAAGCTATTTAATTCACTTCTCATGACCCTCTCTTCCCTGCTGTTTACCCCCCAGCCCAAACAACCAACTAGGGAGAGCTCTAAGCATGAAATGCAGCTAGGAAATGGGAGATCTAGCTGCCAATGCTCCTCCCTGCCCCAAACTGGAGAGAGGACTCTGCATCCCACCTCTTCTCCAGCAGTCATTCTCTCAGCCTCTGCAGAAGTCTTTTTTATGACTTACTTCACAGAAAGATAAATGAGTCTGTATCAGCCTCTCTTTCCTCCATTGAGTCCCACTAAATATTGTCCAAAATAGAACGGCCATGAGGAAAGATTAGGGGGGGTACTAGTACCCCCAAACACCCACATGTAACGGAAGCACCCTTTTGGGATGCTTTGACAGACTTTGCCCTACTATAAGCACGGGCGATCTTTAAAGAAGTCACTGTAAAGGAGGGACGACACAAGAAGAAAACCGACAGTAGGTATCACTGCCCCAGTTGGTCTTCATCACAGCAACATCGATTTTGTGCAAAGGCGGCTACGTCTTAGCTCTGCTCTACCAAAAACTTCATTGCTGTGCTCTGGCCTGGGTGGTGGCTGACCCTGGGCGTCCCCTGCGAGGTGTCCCTTGCTGCCCCATGAGCCACTGAGGGTGAGAGCTGGGGTGGTCTCAGCATTGGACCCGCAGCCCTGCCCGCTTTAGGATAGCTGCAGTTCAGCTGTTGCATTGTACTGACAGTACGATGGTCTGGATAATATCTCCACATCACTGTAAATACAGGGTATAAATATACAAGGGGGATACGAGTGTGTCCATAGAGAGAGCTCAGTAATAATCTTCCCAAAAGCTTGTGATGGCTCAGGGGACAGCCTGGACCTCCCCTGCAAGTGCCTTGGGTGAGGAGTGTCTCCGCCATGCGGCGCAGGGCTCGGTGTGCTGAGCAGGGACACGCTCTTCTGCTGATCCGCTACTGCGGGACGGCGGGGAGCTGCTGGGAACTCGAGGGTTTGTTGTCTTGGATCTTTGCGAAAGGGATCAATAGTTTGGAACAGACGTGCAAAGTACATCATTGCCCATGAAACGTAAGCACACGTGGATTTTGAGAGTCTACGTTCGACCAGAGATTCCCAAAACTTGGTGTCTGATCTCCCATCCCCAAACATGCAGTAACACAAAATCACTTCTACGTTCTCTTGAAACTTCAGGCATTTTTTTTTTTTAATACACACACACACACAAGCCTGCCTCTACGTGAACAAAAAATAAACACCCCAGAGCAACCCACACTGATGTTTTACTTCCAAAAGGAGATTCCCTTTTTGTGATCTAACTCTGCCAACTGCAAAGGAAAATAAATAAATGGTCCCCCAGACCCCCCCGCCCCGGCACCCAGCCCCGCTCCCTCGGCCACCTCCGCCCCGCCGTGGTCGTGCGGTCTCCAACAGGAGCGGGGGGGTGGGGGCTCGGGGAACTTCCCGCAAGCCGGGTTCGCAGCGCTGCCCGCGCCTCCCCGCGCTGTCCCCCCGCGGGCGGCGGGCCGGGGAGGGGCGTCGGCGGGGGCAGCCCCCGGCCATTGATAACCCCCGGGCCCGGCCCCGCCGCCGGCAGCCGGAGACCGCAGCCCGCCGCGCTGGGCTGCTCCCGGGCACCCCCCCACCCCACAGCGCGCCGTGAGTGCCCCGGGACGGAGCGGGAAATACCGGGGGGGGCGAGCTGGGGGGAAACCGGGCTCAGGGGCGGGGGGGGAAGCTTCGCCGGGTCTGGCTGCCGAGCGGCGGGGCAGCCGTAACCCCGGGGCAGCGGCGGCCGCTCGCTGCTTTGATGCTGCGGCCGGCGGGTGCGGGCTCTCGGCTCCCGCTGCCCCGGGGTTACGGCTTCCCAGCTGGGGGGGTCCCGGAGCGGGCAAGGGGGGTAGGGGGGAACAAGCTGAAAGCCCCGGGGGTTACGGCCCCGGAGAGATGAGCCCGCTCTGCGCCTCTGCCGAAACAGCCCCCGCCCGGCTGAGCCCGGCGCGGCGCCGGGGGCTGCGCTCCCGCCGGGGCGGGCAGCAGCAGCGGGGGCACCCGCCCGCCAGCGTCCGTGTCTCCGCAGGGCGCGGAGGATGCGGCGGGCCGGCGGGCCCCGTGCCGGGACGCTTCGTCGCTGAGGCACCGGAGGAGGCTCCCGCGGCGCCGAGGAGATGCGGCTGCCCCTGGCCCTGCTGGCCCTGGCCGCCCTGGGGGCCGCCGCCGGCGGGGCGGGCGGGGAGGCGGCGCGGGCGGGGCGGTTCTCCACGCCGGAGCAGCACCGCTGCAGCTGGGAGCTGCGCTCGGCGGCGGGGGCCAGCGAGCTGCGGCTGAGCTGCCGGCCGCCGGCGGGCGGCGGGGCGGTGCGGAGCTGCGCCTACCGCGGGGAGCCGAGCCGCTGCCCCGCCTACGGCGCCCGCAGCCGGCAGTACTGGCGGCAGATCCTGGGCGGGCTGCGGCGGCGGCGGCGGCACCCCTGCGCCCGGGGCGGCCCGCTCAGCGCCCGCCTCTGCGGCCCGGGCCGGGCGCCGCCCGAGGCCCAGCTCCGCCTGCTGCCCAGCCCCGGCCCCGGCCCCAGCCCCTCCCCACCGGCCGCCGCGGAGCCCGCCGAGGAGCCGTCGGAGAGCTACTGCGCCGAGCGGTGGCACTCGCTGTGCAGCTTCTTCGTCGGCTTCTGGGAGGGCTGAGCCGCCCCCGCCCGCCCCCCCAGCCGGGGCTGCTCTGCCCCGCCAGCCGCCCTCCAGCCGTGCCTGCCCGCGGCCCCTGGGCCGTGTCAGCCTTCCTCCTCCCCTCAATAAAGCGGTAGCCATTTCCCGACGAGCAGCCCACGCCACTCTTTTCTCGCCAGAGCCCCGCAACGCCCGCAGCACCGTTACACGGCCGCACGGCATGCGCGGCACCTCTCAGCCGAGGGAGGCGAGAGCATCTCTCGGTGAGACGGTTCCTGTGTCTGAGTACATTAAGGTTTTTCAAAGGTCATAAACACCGAGAGATGGCTATTCCCTCCCCCACATCCATTTCTAGCAGCCTAAAGGTTAACGTTACTCTGAAATTGCCCAGCTAGAAAAACAATTATACCAATATAAGGAACAACTGAGATTTCACTAAACAGCCAGTCCTAGAAAAAACTTCCTTGCTTACAAAGATTTCACAAGCTAAACAAGCCAGTCCAGTCCCACTTCCACAGAGAGATGATCAATCCCCCACTGACTTCGAACGGGAACATGAACAGGGCTGGGTGAGAAGCCAGCTGTGAAGAGGCCGAGAGGCTCCGCAGCAGCTGGGCACGGCGACTGTACTTTGGAGATGAGTGGTGCCTCGCCGAGCTACTGAGCTAGGGCCAAAGCAATGGTCACACTTAGAGGGACGTGTTGAAGTAGGCAAGTTGTTTTGCCAAGGGGGAAGAGGGGTTTGGAATGTTAAATACTTTATCCATGCGCTGAAGCACAGGTCCGTGGTATGTTTCGGTAGGGAAAGCTCAGGTTTTCCTCAGTCCCCATTTCTCTCCTGTAGATGCATCCCACTCAGATTCTAAAAAGGATTGGGATTTCTGCAGCCCCTACCCGATGGCTCATCAACAACTCTGCCCTGCTGCCCAGTACAGCTGTGCAGAAAGAACCACATAAGCCATGGATAAAGCAGGCAAAGCAATGCCAAAAATAAAACGCAGTCCCCCTCAAACAAGAGGGTTTGAAGGAGCAGTCACATCAGGAACCTCCGGGTATATTTTCTTTTTAACCTGTAGAATCATTTGGGGAGGCAGCTGGGCTGGGAGAGGAAGTCAGCACTGGTTTTGCAAGGCTACTGGTCCCTGAGTAACCAGCTCCCTGCCTCAGCAAGATACACCCTCTCAAAGCTCTGGCGTTACTGATAGGTGAGCAGTTAGCCAGGTAATATGTATTCTTACGGCAGCATTATTTACCTTGCTGGATTACAGATTTTCACCTTTTCATGCAAGGGAAATGGTAAAAAGGTGCTGCAAAAGTTTGGATTCTGCAGCTAAGCTGCTGGTAAGCTCATTAGGACCAAGTGGTGGTGTTCAGGCTCACAGGTAAGGCCAGCAGCCTACAGACATGATGTGACTGAGCTAAACCAGAATTTTAACTATTTGAAATTGAACTTAACCCAGACAAGAGAGAAAGAGTTGCTGACTTACAGCCCTTGCAACTTTGATGCTCTAAGTGTGGCAAGATAACAAGCGTTCTCTTCCCTTAATGTGAGTTTGTAACATAATTGTTCAGAGTTTGGGACTGATGAACTAGTGCCCAGGGACAAATTCAGTATTAGTATTGACATTATCTTTTAAAAGCTGAACTACAGAATTTTCAGAAAGGTTATGCAATGGCAGCTGCTTATTCCTAGTCCTAAACATGGCCCCTTCATAAACCTCTGAAGGCACCCAGCCTACAACTCAACATGCTTGAAGAAAGCCACCTGAAAAGGGAAGAAGTCAACAAAAGCACCAAACTAGAACCATTGCTTATGTAGCTCTGTAAGGGCACACGTACTTTCACAGTCTGTCCTTTAGCCCTTCTTTTGCACCATTAATCTCCATGTTTAACACTGAAGGAGTATTCGAGTTGAACCCTTTGCTTGCAGTCCCCAGACCTGGTCCCTATTCCTGGTGCCACAGACACACTCGAGTACTGCCCTCACAGCGCAGGTGAGGGGGGATGGGAGGGCAGCCATGAGCATCCCCCACTCTGTAAACCAGCCCTGCTCAGCTGCCCCCAGGCTGCCCCCCGGCACATACAGCTGCCTGCAATCCTACACAGCCCCGGCTGCCTGCCCATGCCTGGGAGTACCTGCAGACTCTTTCTATATGGATGGCTGAGAGGAGGCCACCAAGAGGTAATAAGGACCTGCCCAGTGGCTCTCTCAAGAGGATTTGGGCTGTTGTGTACAGCTCTTAGTGCCAAGGGATTTTCCTTTACAGCAAGTTGCTTGGATAATCCTCAGCAGCACTGTGCAAAAGCTAGATCATCAATGTATGTGACTGACTTACACAATATTTTTTTTAAATGACAGCTCATTTTTCCTTCCTATGTTTGTCATGCAAGCAGCCATACACGAGCCCGCTGGCCATAGCATCGCACAGTATCTTCCAATAACACGCTGCTTTGTTTTACTTCCACGGCACTGGCACAGCAGCTTTGTGCAGTGCTGTTGGAGCTTGCATTTCATACCATCAGATGCAAAGTTGGAACACCATGGCAACTGATCTGATTACCCGCATCACCCTGCATTTAAAAACCCCACTAGGAATTCTGAACAAATTCACTGTTTCACCTGAGAGGGAGAAGAAAGAAGAGGATCCCTTGCTCCATGTTTTGCCACTTTATTCCCCTGCCACTCCAAAAGAGCTCAGAATCTGTCCTATAGCACCACCAAGTAATGAAACACAACAGCCCGAGGACTGTATTCATTGCACTTGTTGTACCACTGCCTAGAGCTGAATGGCAACAAATACTCAGGTTTTGTTCTTTGGGTATTGCAGATCCCAAAGGCTGGAAACCCTCAGATTTGTTTTTAAGGCTGCGGCATTTTGCTTCCTAACTCAATGCTTTCATCCTCTCCCATGGTTAGGTGACAGCTGACACCACCAGCTAAGCCACCCAAACCCAGGGAGGCTTTGAGCCAAAACCTTGACCTCCAACGGGATCTGTTCCACCACAACACATACTTGTCACCCCCCTAGATTTAGTTCAGCCACCCAAATCCACCCACACATCCACTCTGCAGCTGGCCTTACCTCTGCTCTCCCACTGCAGCTCTGGCAATCCTCCACCACTTCTCCAGCTCCTGGCTTGGCTGGCTCCTGTCATCTCACCCTTCCCGTCTCAGCTCCTCCTGGCCACCCAATATCCTCAGCAGGAAGAGCCAGCATGGCCAGCCCACCCAAGCAAGCCCAGGCTGCCTGCCCCCAGGCCTGATAAGCTCTCCCATCCCAGAGGCAGGTGGGCCTGGGCAGAATTAACAAGAGGGCACCTTCCCCACCTGCAGCTGAAGGGTTGGGCTATCATCACAAGGGTGCCACCAGCTAAATGTATCAGGATACTAGGTTAGTCTTTCAAGCAAGAGCATGAGCTACCAAGGTGGCTGCTCCCGGGACGGCTCTGGGGTTGTAGACCTCAAACTTTGAGTGTTTCGGTCTTTTGTCCCAGCATGCAACAGGAATTACTCTTTCCCAGGTTCTGTGGTAGGCACTTCCATGTGGAAAATGCCTGATACTAGGAGAAAACCCTAGAGGATGGAATAGGGAGAGAGATACCTGAGCAAGATGTCATTATTTACATATGCAGCAGTGCAAAAATGTACTTAGCACTATTTACTGTGGTGTATTTGGTCCCAGCTGGCCTGCAGACTGCCCAGCACCCCAATGCCCTGGCCAAGGGGTGGGTGCTGCAGGGTTCCCAGGCCCGGGCTTTGGCACCCACATGTCCCCCCCATCTCTCTGTGGGAGCCCTCAGTGCTGCCCCTGAGTGCCAGCGCTTGAGGCCCTATACAACTAGTGAGGACATGGGTATACATCTTGCTTATTCCAAAAGCTGGTTAAACAGACGTCTCAGCTAGGCTGGAGAAATCATTTAGTTATTACAGATATTTGTGAGAAAGTGTTTTTGAGAAAAGGGGATGTGACTAGTGTTTTGGGCTACTGGGATTTACGCTTAGCCTGGGTCCCCACCCTCCTTGAGGCTGAAGGTCACACGGACTGAATGGGAAAGTTCAATTTCCTATGAGACAACGAAAGCTAAAGACAGTCCGGCACAAACTGAGCTTAATTGTCAGGTGTTTGACACCAACTGGGGTTTAACCCGCTTTCCTGCACCGCTGCAGGAGAGGAGAGCTGAATTCCCACCTCATTTCTACCTTCGCAATTCCTCTGATCACTTCACAAGTTTCCGCAAGCGAGATCTGGTCAGGCAGCCTCAGTTCAGCTCCCAGCTCTACCGGCTACGCGTGCCTCTGTTCCTATATTTAATATTCCCACATCTGATTGTTTGACATTGATGTTTGCTGCCTGAGTTTAAGACCAACCTGTTCTGGGGGAGCCTACAAAGGGATGCTAAGGTTTTGGAGATTTGTGGTGCAACTTAAAAGCCAGCAGGCTATTAACAAATAAGAATAAGGCAGAGGCACAAACCCCCCCCCCAAAACCCAAACCAACCATTGCAGTGGGAGCTGGTCGGATAACAGAACCTGAAATCTTTGGGAATTTCTCTTTAAATGCCTCCGACACATTCTAGGCTCTCCCTTGTGCTGCCAGCCCTGTCTGAGACTCACTGTAAAGCCAAGCAACTCGGGAGGCGAGTGAATGGCAGGCTTTGTCATTTTGCCAAACACCAAACCTCTTCCTTTCCAATAATTTGGATTTTTAAGAATTCCAAGCTCAGTTCATGAATGCAGTTACATGAAAAAGGCTTTCAACCGTACAGTATTGCAGAACTTACATTAACTCTCCCAGCCCTCACACCCCTTCCTTATGTGGAGGGAATCTGGAAAGTACAAGCATGTATGATGAAATATCTATGATTTTAGAAATACTTCAGCATTTTAGGGCTTGGCCTGGTTCGGTGTGTGCTGTGCTTTGTGAAGTGTGTACAGCCTGCGCTGGCCTCTCGGAAGGCAAATAACGTGGCCAGTTTATTTCAAGCTCTTGGAAGGTTAATGATGTGTGTGTCTCCCAGGGGGAAGAGGGCGTGAGAGGGGCTGCAAGGCGCAGCCTGAGCTCAGCCCACATTCCTGATTTTACTGTCGGCTCCAGCCTTTCCATGGAAGAGACCCCCCCTGCACGCCGAGCAGCCCCAGCCTCCCCCGGGCTCCCAGGCAGCCTGGCCAGCAGGGACAAACACTGAGGGTCGGCCCATGGCATCTCAGAGCACCAGGGAAACACACAGGTGCTTCACTGACAGGAAAAAAAAATCATTTATACATATAAATTATATATTTTTTATATATATATAATATCTATATTTCAGAGCTCTGTCCTTGCTGCTGGCCCTTGCACCCTGGATGGGTGCATGCATTTCAGAACAGCTCGCTGTCAGCGTGTGCCCCGGGCAGAGGGGTCTGCTGCCCGCCCGGGTAGTGCCCAAGACGCGCGGCCCTGCAGGTCAGTCACCCATCTGACACCCACCATGCAGCCGTCAGGTTAGCTGGAGAAGTGGTCAACTCCCAGAGGAAATCTAGGAATAGTTGCTCCTTTTAAAATAAGGCTTCTTAGGATTAAGTTGTAATTAATTTCAGACTCTAACGTGATATTATTTTCTATTTAAACTGTCATAAAATGAGAAAAAGTTTCATGAAAGGGTCATGGTGAACATAGAATTAAATTTCTTATTACATGTTCACAAAGTAATGAAGTTAAAAATACCTACTTAGCAAAGGGAATACCTAGAACAAAATCTGGTCCAATAAAAGAAATCCAAATACTAACATGTAAAATTGTATGTAATCTCTATTTTGGCATGGATTATTAATTTAATAAAAAAGATCTTAAAGCATTTTATTCTGCAAATTACATCCAGAGCCCCTATGTAGTCTGACTACTGGATTCAGCAGATTTTCTTGCAGGAGTAAATGAAGGTCTTAGGTCCCAAAATGTCTAAAGGGTTTGAATTCTCAGTTGAAAAAGAGCAAAAAATCCTACAATAATTTTCTTTTTTTCCAGACTGCACTTGTAACTAGAAAATACATGAGTATTAGTGAAGAGCAGGAGAAGAAAACCTAGTGGCTGACTTCTAAAGCTGTGCTGCTTTTCAGTTCAAAAAAGGACTGTGTGCTTCCCAGAGTCACCATCCTTAGCAGCGGCATGATTTGCACTAACGGGAATAAATACAGCCTCCACCCCATTTGTTTTCTTCTTCTTTTTTAATTTTAAGAGCAAACTCTTTCAAAATTATGAATAAATTTATCAGCAGTATGCTTTTGATGGAAAAAGAGTAACAAGACAGCCACACAAGAGAGTATTATTTCACGTTAGTCAAGACAAGATGTTGAAGATTTAGAATTGATCTTTTGTCTCTGCTCAAAGACAAATGGCATAAAATTTATATGCATGCTTCTGTCCTGACAGCAAAGGGCTTCGGCACGACCCTCGCTGAGAGCCAACGGCTCTTGGGGATGCTGCTCTCTGAAGTCCCTCGCCATGAAATGGTCTCTTGCGATTCATCTCCCGTTAATAGCAGCTCCAAGACTACAGTCTCTCTCTCTCTTTGTTTTGTTTTGTTTTGTTTTCTTTTTAAGTTCTTTTATCCCCAGCTGAAGCTCCCTGTGTTCCCATTGGAGCCGAGAGGGTGCAGCGTGGAGGTTTTCTCCCCTCGGCTCTATTCTCTCGCAGCCCTCGGCAGACGTCGGGGCAAGCTGGGGGCCCTATGGAAAGCGGGGCCTGATGTCATCCCACCCAGCGCGGGGCCAATGAACGCCCGTCGGCGCCCGGCTCCGCCACACACGTACACATCAGCGGCATCCTAATAGCTTCTGGGGGCTTTTTAAAGCTTTATTAGTCCATGGTAAATAGCAGCAGCAACGTGACGGCTTGTTTCAACGGACGTCTCTGAGCCAGGAACTTTATGGTTGCCATAGTCTCATAGGAAAACAGAACCAGGAAAGAAAAGAACAGTTTGGTTTAAGACATTATTATAGCTCTAAAGGAGATAAAGGCTCCTATTTTCATTTCTGAGAGATGGGGCAGCCCTGGGGCTGGGGCCAGCCATGTGCAGGGGGCACCTGTGGGGACAACCAGGAGGCTCTGGCTGACCCTTTCTGCCTGCGCCAGGATGGTGGGGAAAGCCCAAATTGAATGGCACCGGCTGCCTTCTTCCTTTTAACATGCCCATGTGGCAAACGTAGCTTAGGAACGAAATACCATCATGAAATGGGGAGTACGCACCCAATGCCACCAGAATATAATCTGTCACAGCCTGCTCTGCTTTTTGTGGGGGTCCTCACCTGCCATGGTCGTGCGGACATTTCACTGCCTTCTCCGTGCTCGTTGCTGTGCAAGGAAATTAGACTCAGGTGATCATGTACGCTTCTGCCTCTGTAGTTCCTCTGCCCACAACTTGACGGTGTGGTGGGACTCTCAGAGATACCAAATCCTTTTAAGTTGTTTAAATAAGATGCCAGAGCAGAGTAGACTTCTTGTTGGAAATTTCGGAGCTAACTCCTGAATGAGGTTAATGAAAGTATTTCCATCATGCATCACTTGCAGAAAAAGTAGTTGGCTCTGTAGAGAAAGCACCACCTAACATTAAATCAGAGTGGAAGCGAGTGTAAAAAGTTCGGAAGATAAGGCTGGAAAAGTTGTCATTTTCTGAAGAAGAATAGCTCATTTATTTTTTATTATTACACAGTCTAGGTAAGGACTACGTACATTTAAGTAGTCTTTGTAAATTTGAAGTGGTGGTTTGTTGGATACCCTCTCTTTCCTATGCACCTTGGAAGTCCTGTTCACTGCATGCTTGCACAGTTAACCCGGTTATCTCGCTCCAGCACCCCAAGGCTGAGGAACATTGCTTACGCCATCAGCTGCAGTCGGCAGAAGCTGGCCTTGCAGCTGGAAGAGGCAGCCTTGTCCTTCTCCTTTGTTGCCATTGCCCGTGTTTTTATGTAAGTGCAAATGTTTTACGCAGCCACATCACAAACAAGATCAGGAAACCAGTCTGGGTTGAAGCATTCTGGGGCTGGGGCGGTTTCGGCTGGGTCAGTTCCCCCAGATGGCATCAGGGAAGGGGTGGCACAGGACCTGGAGTGAGCGTCCAAAGGCGGGCCAGCCTGGTGCTTTCACTGGCAGGACTGCGCTGAACTCTCTTTTGAAATGGCTGTAAGTCTACAGCATAAGCTGTTGTTTCTTGCAACTCAATGCCATTAGGGGTCCACACAGATCCACTTATTTATGTTTCCCTAAATCTGGTATGAAGAAGGGGTGATTTCAAACTAGCCAACAGCAATGTTTCACTTAACACCACGCGCAGTGAATCACACAGCTGAATTACGGCGACCCTGTGCAATGACCAAACTCCCCACATGCATTCACCAGAGCATCTAGAGGGTGCCAGGCTGTCCCAGCAGCAGCATGGAAAGGCCGTGGATCTCTGGCTCTAAAGATCACCAAACCCTTGAAATCTATGGGGTTCCACAGAATTAACTGCAGTTCTGTCTGCCTTCTCCCTGTAAATGCTCCCAGCTGCAGTTGCTGGGCTCGGGCCAGCCGCTTGCTGTTGCTCCCAAGCCCCAGAGGCAGCGAGCCGCCCGTGCAGCCCAAACCACCCCTCAGCGTCCTGCCACAGCCTGTCTCACGTACACCGCTCATTTCTACCTGGGATACAAAGCTGGTGGGCAGAAATATAATATTTCTATAATAAATATAATAAAAAATAATAAATAAATGATAAATAAATAGCAGTGGGGTTGATCACTCAGAGAAGTTCAACCAGTCAGACTATTGCAGAGAATGTGGCATTTTTTCTGTGATGACAAAAATCATGGCCTTCCTGACATGAGCTAACAGCTTCCCTGCTAGTATCTTGATCAGAAGCTGAATTAAACACATCTAATTTAACACAATCTAAGCTGCATTTTCCATCCTTCACTATCCCCCCTACCCACACCTGGAGGCTGAGAGCCACGCTAGGGGCTTGAAGGGATGATGGCCACCCTCAGTGGCCTGTGGTCTCGTACAGCCTCTTCCAACGCTGGCCATGCTCTTGTCCCCCCAGCCCTCGCCCGCTTTGCCCTCCCATGGGGCCCCATGAGACCCTGGCCCATCCCTGCCGTCAGCCTTGCCCTGGTGCTGAGCAGGGCCCAGCATCTCCGGCCCTGTCCCCAGGGAGAGGCTTTGTCCTGCGCCCCAACCTGGCCGGCACTGGGGAACTGCTGAGGGGTGCGCAGCCATCGTCACGCTGTGACACAGCAAACTGAAGCCATCTCCGGGCTGTGTTTTAGCAACACTGGAAGACAGCATTGCAAAAAAACCCCCAAAAAATCACACAGTCTGTCCTGTGTGGGGAGGGGGTGAAAGGAAAGGAACAGGCATTTAATGCCAACAGGGTTTCTAGTTAAGTTTTTATTGATGAAATAAACCTTTCCAAGACCTTCAATCGTTGCCTGAGGTGGCAGATAGGTAGCTTGGGTCAGATCTTCTCTCTTTAACTCCTAGGGACAACTTTTGTGGGCTCTCACAGAAGTGCGTTAGTCTGTGTGTGTGTGTGTGTGCATGAGCCCGTCCCTAGAGACGAGTATCCTCGCCGGAGCGAAGGAGCTCATTACAACTGCTGCTGCTCCTCATTTGCATTAAGATTGTAACTGGAAGAAGTCAGAGCAAGAAGTAGGATTTCTGCTAGGTCTGTTAAACCAACACAGCTGTGTCACTGCCAATACCGACTGAAAAACGGTAGGATGTAAAGGGAGAAAGCCCCCCACAAAAATCTATTAAACTGAGCCACGAACACAATACTGATGTGGTAAGTCAGGGCAATATGCAAATAGCTGCATGTCCCAGAAACCCTAATCCTATCAAGAATGCAGAAGATGTTAATTTGACCATCTTTCACAGCTCATAAATCTATCTGCAGCAAAGCCAGGCTGCCAGATGTCATCCAGCAGCGCTCCTTTGAGGCTGGCAGTCCCGGGAGAGACGCCCGCTCATGCCTCAGTAGAGACCGATAAAGAGCTTTGTTTGGGTGCCCCGAGAGCAGCTTCTCACATTTTGCTACAATAGAGGAAAACAGTGGGAAACGGGAATGACTGACTGGCAGAACTGGTGGTCTCGCTTGTGCTGCTTTCCCCATACGGGGCTATAGATTTCGCACACATTTTACGTCGTTAGCGTGCAGAATAATCTATCTTGTTCTTAACAATCGGCAGTATAGGCTCCTCAACTTAATCTTGAATCCTAAACTATAAATACAAGCTGGACATAGCTCCTTTTCCCTCAGGCAGATACTCCCTATTGACTTGAAACTACTTAAAATGGCAAACAGCTTTTATTATGATGTGGTCTTACTCTCATGATTTAACACTGAGAATGGAAACGTCCTATTTCAAAGCAAGCAAAGTTCTCTAAATCGAAGACCTCTAGAAATACACACTCACCTTATCCTTCTCAAATACAAGGATTAAAAAATTCCCAGTTGTAACTGAGGTACTTTAGTATCAATCAGGATTCATCTAAGTTGTGCCTACAGGGTGTATATTAAAGCGCCGCAGCAGGTATTTTTGTGTGAAGTTCCCTGGGAGCAAGCTGGACAAACCTCAGTGCTATCTGAACCGAAATGCCTTTCAGCTTCCCAGGGGATACTGTGACTACTGCAGAACTCCAGGTTGCATCACCTCACTACAGAGTTGGGCTGAAAAAAGAAACCAGGCAAAATTATAGAGAACGCTGTGGAGAAACATCTGTAGAGAAAAAGGAATTTCCAGCAATAAAAATGATTCCGAGCTGTCTGCTATCTATAGATAGAGAGAACCTCACAGAAATTGCTCTTTATTTAGGACGTGTACATTCCTGTCACACGCCACCTACGACATCGCTCAAACATCTCAGATCACAAAGCTCCAGCCACACCGCACAGACTTCTGGTGCTTCTTCGCATCAGGTAGAGTCTATAGGAGGGCAGGCCCTGAACCAAGAGCCCGAGGCCCGGAACGCCAGCACATCCCTGCAGTCTGTAGCAAGGGAGAAGGTGCTGAAAGCTGCCGGTGGTGAGCGCCCAAGTTCTTGGGCAACGTCTAGCGATGCCTCTGAGAGCAGGGGTCTCTGGAGCCACCAACAGTGACAGAGAACATGACAGGGACCCCTCGGCACCCCACAGGGAAGACTGCAGCTCACCTGGCTGCCCTGACCCTCCTCCCCTACCTGCAAGTCCCTCCTGATCTGAACAAGCAAAAGCTTAGTTTGGGAAGTAAAAGTCAGAGACAAAACGCGTGCGCAGCCCTTTCCCTGTAGCACCACACGCCAAACCCCACTCTGAGCTCTGTGCAAGGGAGAACTAGCAATAAGGAGCTGAGGCTTCTTTTGGGTAGCCACAGTTAAATAAATAAATAAATTCCCCTGGGTCAGAAGAGACAAAATGCCACAAAAAAGCAGAAACCAGAATAAAGTAAGCTTTAAAACTAAAGGACATACTTTATGAATTTGCGTGGGAAACCCTGGGGTAAGTTTTACCTCCGGAATTAGATACAACAGGGGAGAACAAATCGTGTCTGAGCCTGAGAAGCCAACCATTGCGGTTAATAAACTTAAAATGCCTGCACTGCTAAATTAGGGTATGTACAAATATAGTTCTGATTAATTTTTCTGAGAACAACAGAATTCTGAGGCAAATACATGCAATTTCATTGTGTGTACAAGACAGGAGAAAATTCATTATACTAAAACTAGCAGGTCAGCAAGTCCGAACCCACCACTGTAACAGTATTTCAAGTAGGTTAAAGATGCTGAACCACAAACTCCCCCAACTCTGTACTGTAAAATCAGTCCAGTGAAGGAGACATATTAAGCATTATTTTTTTAAGTTTTTCTCTTTTTTCTTTTAAAGGAAAATATGTTATTTATTGATATTGCAATAAAACATCTGTAATACATGACAATGCACCCTATCACACAATTAATAATATTTAAGTTATTAATTGTACAACATCACGTCATTACTCTTTCTTCTTTTCAAAAAAATAAACACAAGCAAAACTTGATATATGACATATTTAACTCACACATTTTGTTAAACTCCTTTACTGAAAAGCTGGCATTTCTGGGAATGGGGAGGGGAGTCTCAGAAGACGGAAAGGAGGGATACCTTAATCCGTAACTATTAGTTTACAGACAATTTTGTACGAGTCCTTGGCTATTAAAAGTTGCCACATGTACAAGGCTCTTACAACTCTTGCAAATTATTGTCATGATTTCAGTATTTCTACTGGACTGCTTCCCTACAGCAGGCACACGGTGCTTACATATAGAAAGCAATCCAAAAGCAGTTTTAAAGCAGGCCCTTGAATAAATCTTTCCATTTACAGTAAGTGTGAAATATTGCTTTTACTTGGTCCAGGTCTGAAATGACTATTATTTCTTCCCTGTATTTTACAAACATCTGTTCTTTTTACTAGGTGTTTCCGAAACTCTGATTGATTAAGCGCACTGCTAATAGCAGGTGGTGTTTCAGAAGTGCCTTGGAATATGGTCTAATAAACAATTACATAAAAAGAGCAGGGTTCTGTATTTTTTTGTCCCATCCTACCCACAATGGGTTATTCCCATTAGAATTCCCCCCTGGCATCAGTCTGCTCTGTGTCACTGTTGAGGATTGCTTGAAATATGCAAAGTTTTTTATTTCAGAAATTCAGAAATCTGACTTACTCTTCACCACAGTTAAGAGCAGCACTTTTCTCTATTTTCATCTCCTTACCAAGACACTTCATGCCTTTCACTCTAATTGTGAATAGCCTATTTCAGATCTTCTGGCTCAGGATTTCTCTGTTAACTTATCTGCCACCACGCTCAGAGATGCTCAGTCAATTCCTCCCCCCCCCCCTTTTTTAACCCTATTTTTTTCTTCAAGGTCTGTTCTGCACCTTTAGAAATCCATTTTGCTAGTATCGCGCGGACCCGCCCTCCATTCACAGGGCTCTAGTCCCAATAGGATAACTTTTTCTTCTCTTAAACCTTGTTTTTGCAGCTTCTAGTGCATTTTCACATCCCTGGTCTTTTGCAATAAGCTTTACCATGAGCCCCTTTATTCCGAACGAAGTCTGATTAATTTCTTTGATTACTGGTTTTAGAATTCTCGCATTAAACACCTTCTATACTACGTGCTTCAGGGGCCTCGTGTTATTACTGGGACTATGCTATCTGTGAATCTGCCCTTATTTATATAAAACTTTTTGATTTTTTTATACATCTTTGGGTTTTAGTAACCTACTGCTAAGTTTTCCTGGCTCTTTCCCTAAGTCCTGAATTAGACTTTGCTTCATGAAAACAGGTGCTCTAATGAGTATTTATTATTCAAAATGAGGCCCTTTCATACCAAGCCAAATCTGATTTATTCTATTGCATGTTTGCAATGCTTCAGTAAAATACTTCTAAATAGGGAACCACTACCTATAAGGTATTGGTCATCCTATACAGATTTATATATTTGAAGATGACACTTTTGGATTGCTTAGCAGTTCATGCTATCATTAAGTAAAATAATACTTAATCTAACTGCTGTCAGCTTCCACTTTGACTACTTCAATAAGCAAAACCCATTAGATACAATATCCTCCTCAGCTGGGTCATAAGAATTTATACACTAACTGATTTACTGTTACTCATTTTGCAACAAAATCAATTTTTTTTCTTTGTTCAGTTAATTTCAGTTCTACTTACATGCCAATCCTATTTACTTGCTTAATTTATTTACCTGCTTAACTTATTAACCCACTGCATTATCAGGCTAGTCAGAAGTTCTACTTCTGTACCCATCTATTTATCTGTGATGCCCACCGTCTCGCCAAACAGAATACATTTCTTGTTGCGAAATAAACTTCCAAATATACTGCTGGAAAATGTCACCTTTTTGAAGAGCAGGTAGACAACATAAAACCATATACTGCTAGCCCAGAAATGACTACTTCCACATCCATTTCTCGGGATATTTCCATTAGCTTCAGTCAATATTAATCCTTTCCCAGTCATACATCCTTAGGCACTACTGCATTTTCTTTTGCTCCTTAACAATTTTAAATATTAAGGGTTGCAAATACTACTGCTACTATAATCTTTGAAAATGGCCCTAACCTAAGAACCCTGCAAGTGAACGTTCCCCTAGCTGTGGCACCGCGCGCACAGCTGTCGTGCCCCATAAGAGACCGCTCCGATCCCCTTCGCTGCCGCTCATTATGGCCCCAGCTGCAATGTATTTGAGTTGTGGCTGAATCAATTCAGCAGTTTTACCACGACAGATCTGACCTCCACCTCCTCCTCTGAATTTTCTGGCCGCATTAAAATCCCCACCCCCCCATACACATCCTACCCCTAGAAAGGATCCAGGAAGAGAATTTAATGTGGGCTTTCAGCTTGTCTCTGACAATCAATGCTTCAAAACCAATGCTTTTGAGAACTGTTGTATAGGACATTTGCCTTCAGTTTTTAAATCCTATTTCTTTTTCTCACACACATTGTTGCCCAGGTCTGTTGCTAACATTTTGAATTGGCTGCAACTTTCTCCTCCTAAATTCCTTCTCAAGAGAAGCTGTTTTGAAATCTCTGTAATGTCTACACATCAACGCTCGTTTGCTGTTTTAATTCAAAATGTGCAGAAATGATTCCCAACCTAAGTTGGGAAGTCGATGTACCACAATTATCTGGGCCATCCCTAATAACTCTATTAGTTATTCCTACCATAACTTTTCAGTGCTTGTAGAACTTGCCTTGCTTTCTTCATAGGTTATTTGCTCTTTTATCTCTCTCCCCTCCAGTCTGTCTTCACTCAGTCACCAACTTTGCCCCTTTTTAGGGCAGAACACGTTAACATCACACCAGTCATCTACATGCTTTTCCTTTTTATCTTGCACTCTGTTCTTGCTGCCTGCAGCTGCTTCTGATCTAGGGAGCCACGGGCAGAGGGAAGAAAGCCCCTGGTGCTCTCACAAGTACCACTGCTTACGCTTGCTGGAGAGGAGCAAAGAGAGGCACACTCCTCCCTCCGCATCCTCGCCTACAGCACTGCCCTTGCGAGCACCACCTCTGCCTATGGCAGCTTCAGGGGGCGCAGGAAAAGCACAGCGCCAAGAACCAGAGGGGCAGACCTCAGCCAGTCCCATTTTCCAGTTCACCAAAGGTGAGAAAGGAGTCTTTGCTGTGTTGTTGCATCAGGTGAGTACAAACCAAGCCTTTACACTATTTTACTGGAAGGCAGAAGGTGAGCCACCCATGGGATGCTGTTGCTGTTTCCAGTGAAAAACTGTTTTATTACAACATTAAGTTCAAGAGATGGGCAGAAGGGGAAATGGCTCCTAGGCTGCAGCACCCTGACTGACAACCGTGGACTGCTGGAGAAGTCACTTTTTAAACTACTTCTCAGCTTCTTGGTGAATGAAGTGAGTGAGAGAGTAAGCAAGTGTGTGTGTACTCATATATACACACATATGTATTCACACACAGCATGGTGTTTAGTGAGCAAGTTCAGGGCAGAAAGGACAGCGGCAACTCCTTTTATAGTTATTCCCATTCAAAATTAGTGCTAGCACACCTCTTCAACATGCACAGGATAGATGTTCCTGTGTTTTTCAGTTATATATGACAAGACAGTCTGGCTAATTTATTTTTTAAGAACTAAGGTCTAAGCTATGAGTTAAGTTTTTAAGAAAAAACCCTAACATTTTCAATTTGCTTACTTGCAGCAGTTGGTTTTATACTAATTACTTAGTATTTAAAAAACTAATGCAGAACAGAAAGTTAATTTTAATTTTTTACAACCTAGATAGGTGACTTTTCAGAAGCAATTTTATCAGAAGTTTTATTCCCAAGATAAAGATTTTCCTTACCTTGAATCTTAGTAAGCATTTGCTTTCCTGCCCTCTAGTGCTCGTATCTATTTAAATCTTCTACACAAGCCTGATTTTAAAAACCTTGTACCATATAAGTGGTCCTACGGAAATAAAATTAATTACTTATTGCACTACTAAAAGTGATCTAAGCAGTACTTTTGCTGTTGCTCATATATGTATCATCCTGCTACCTATGCAATTATTTGAAAGGTAAGACTTTCCAGGTTACCTTTCATTTTACAAAACCGACGTAAGGCAGTTTTCTTTTTCAGTTCTGGACCATATGGTGGAGTTCTAAATGCATAAACTGAAGCTTACGTCTAGATTTATCATTAAAACATTTTCACTGGTATCTGAAGCTGCTAGCTCTATACCAAACTACAAGTTTCCACAGTATTTACAGTTCTTCATCCACATTAAAAGCTCTTCTATTTAATGCAATTAATTTCCCCTCTAATGATACAGTTTGTTATAGTATTGTGCATGCTTACATTCGAAACAATGGGTTGACGTACTACATCTGGAATTACTCCCATGCTACCAGAAAAAACAGTGAATTAAATTTATTTAGTGTTAAATGGATATGGAATGTTATACAGTACATGTAAAGACACTTCAAGATGAGTAAAGCAGAACTAATTGCACAAGAGATTAAAGGTTCACCTCAATAGTCAGTATTATCAAATCATTACAGCTTCCATCTTCAGAGTGCAAGGTATGTCATGCAAAAAAACAGCTCAAAAAATCCCCAGACAAAACCCAACATTGTGGTACCACTTAAAATGCTATCATACCACAATATTTTACAAGACATTAAGCAATCATTCATAGAGAATGAAGCAGTTTAGCAGTAACAAAAAAATTTTAAACATACTTAACAGATTTTGCATGAACACCAATTCCAGCATTACTATACCTAAGGAACAGGCAACATGCTGGGAGAAAGTACCTAAAAATCAAAGCCTTTTTTATTCATAGCCAATATTACTTTCTGCAAGAGTTATGCAATCTTATTACTCAGATTCCCCACAGAACTGGGTAAGGTTCAATACATTTTTACATAGAGCATAATCACATAACCACCACATCAGCAAGACGATTTCATTATCTTGACCAGTTACTACATTTAAAACCATGGTATGATAACATGCCCTGCGAACGAATTGTCTTCCGGGACAGTGTCCTGTATGTAGAAATATAAAACAACTAAAATATACTCCTAACCACTTTAACCCCAAGTGAACTATAATTTGCATATAACATATTTTTGAAATATGCAGGTAAAAGCTGCAGATGGAAGAGAAGCGGAATACACAAGAGAGCTACAATAGGGCTGACTGAACCGATCGGTGCATTCGGTGACCCCAAATGAGACTCGAACAGGAGGCAGGAGGCTGTACCTTTTGTACTCTTCCTCCACCTGAGTGGTCTTATCAGGGCTACCGAAGGCAGCTGCTGCCATGGAAGAGCTGCTCATCCCGCTTACACGCTCCTCGCCCAACTGGCCGAGCACAGGGAGCAGAACCTTGCACCCCGACCAGTTCCACTCAGCCAAAAGCACTGCAGATAAACACACTTCCATGCACCTGCTTCAACTACAGCTTACATTAACATGGAAGAAACACAGGAGATGACAGGATGGTTTTTAACATTTCCACCTCACAATACTCATATCCAGAGGGCACCAACAGGTAGATTAATTTACCAAAATAAGCATACAAAAAAGGCCAAGTTGTCTGCCCTCATATAAGGAATAAACTATTTAACTTCCCGGCTTAAATGTAAGCAAGAGGAACTCAAGAAAGACCTCCTTGAGGTTAATTTTCCAACTACATTCAAAGAAAATAATTTACTAAAACTGTAACTTGCAAGGTCTGCTAGCCTTGAAGTGAGGATACAGGTTTACTATACCTATAGTTAAATAAAAAACTTCAGAAGACATTTTACAGAAATAAAATATGCAACTCTAGGAAGTAGGTGGAAAAACGCTTTAGTATTCAGCTGGAACACTATTTTCATAGCCCATCACTCTCAGGAATGTATATTTCATAAATAAAAATACAGAACAAACATTTGTGTCTTCAATCTAAAGTTGGATATTTCTAAACCTCTTCAGATAAAATTTGCTTTCTCCCTCACAAATAAGTGATAAACCCTGAAAAAAAATTGGCTTTTCCAATCTATCGTGCATGAGAAAACACAGATGAACAGATCAACATCTGGAAAAAACATTTTGTACAAGGTTGCAGTTCTAAAACACTTATATTACAAAGCAATGTAAATAAATACCAGGCTAGTACAAAAGCTCTTATTTACAGTTTTACAAATGAAAACGTTTTCAGTGTAAGTGCAGTGTTTTAAAGAACACAATTATTAGTAAAATGAATTCCTGTATAGAGCATTACAATTTCTGCTAAATTTCAATGCAGTATTGTATAAAACCATTGTTTCAAGTTAATTTTTGTTTATAATTTAGTACAGCCAAACCCCAGTTTATGCCTGGAATGGTATCTGTTAAAGTGCTGAAAAAGAGGACATTTCTGAAATTTTAGAAAAACATACTGTACATTATTAAAGCTTTATCAAGTCAAAAATGGGGTATTTTGTTCACATTTGCTACCACACCACCTGTGGATGAAAGTTTTTCAACAACTTGTTGTAATTAACAGGATGGCAGCCATTGGTATCCTCGCATCCAAAGTCTGATGGTTTCCCCACAAGTAATTTGTCTTAAGCTTCAGTGGTGGCTTCAGGTTTCATAATCTGGTAAGTAATCAAGTATTCGGGATAAGCCTGAAAGAGTGACACACATTCTTTATTATGATTTCGTTTTCTAGATAAATTCAGAATGTTTGCTACAGAGGGGAAAAAAGTATTTATGCCAAAGAAAAAAAGGCAAAGCGTCAAAGGTAAAATGCCTGGAGAACGTTCAGGAAACACTGATCCTTTCACCTGCAGCCACAGCTGGAGTTTGTCTTAAGACAAAAGTAAGTCCTAGCACCTCAAAAGTAAGGAAAAAACCCAACACATTACATACCTTTAAAAAAAGAAGTCTAAAAAGACAAGCCAAAAAAGCTCTTTACCTGCTCCCCTCTGTAAATGACATATTCTGCCAATGCCAGTCCATTTACACTGGGTCGCCCAGTGACGGAGTGATGTCCTGGGGGAGAATGAGCCATTTTCATAGCACTGAACTGCAGGAAAGACTTGCCCAGCGTTACACGACAAAACAGCAATTGCCTGTGTTAAAAGGGAGAAATGACCATGAATACAAAACACTTGTGAAGCTCCAGAAAGACTAGCTTTGAAATTTGAAACTTGTAATTGAGGAGAACAGTGGAAATTTATAGCCACTTTAGTCACTTTTCATAGTTCACGAAATTCTGAAGTTCTGTTCTGAAGGAAGAAGTTACGTTCCCTTTGGAAAAGCTCTTTAGCCTGAGGAAAGGGTTGGTAATAACATCAAAAAGCGTTCACTTAATAACTGGAAACAGCATGCTTAACAACATACTCCGAGATTGTCGCTACCTTTTTGTGGGCTTTTTTTTTTTTAAATTTTTTTGTTTTTCTTAAAGTTTTCTGCAGGTGCCCCCCCATCACTCATACTAACAACATAATTCACTTGTGTTTCAACACTAGATTTGTATCCAACAGCCAAATCAACACCAAGGCCAAGTGCAAACTCTAGGTCAACATGAAATACCTCATACTAGCATATGTCAGTGTGTTATGTTGTTTTCATTGTAAAAAGACAGAACAAGGGTCCTTATTTCTTTACATATGTACTACTGCAATGGCAATGGAATCTCAGCATTTTTGTAGACCAATGTTATGTACCATTTTGCTCAGCCAAAGCTTTTGCTTTTCTAACTCTTCACACAAGACAAATTTAAAAACCCCAACTTACTCAAAACTTCAGAAAGCATGAAAGGATGCTGACATCCTCTGTAACTCTAGAAGATTATTCTCTTTATTTGAGAGTGCCAGAAAAGAGTAAGCAATAGGAAAAGGGGCAGACACTTAATGAAGGAAACTGGAAGAATGACCTTATCCCTGTGATACCAACGCAGAACAGTATGCACACAAACACACAAAATATTCTAGGTGAAATGATGGTCATTCCAGAACTACCTCCATGAAGTAAGAGTAACTTTATGCTGAACTGATGGTACCAATAAGACATAACAGCTGTTCTGCAGAGAAGTGGACTTAAGAACTCAATTAGTGGTAGAGAGTTCACAAATCCACTTCTACATTTTAGTGCGTGAAGCAGCAGTGACATGGCAGCTGACTGTTACAAAGTACACTGTTCTCAAAGAAATACAGCATCCAAGTATCACTGAATTTCTTTCTCTGTAACACAAGCATCTAGCAGATCCTTCTCACTCTCTGGTTGCCTAGGTCTAATTTTTACAATGAGTTAAGGGCAAAGGTTTGGTTAAATGCACTGAAGATGGTTAAAGATTCTTTTAAGACTTAAATATAAAAGTTTTCTGAAAGTCTTTGTTAGGCCGAGAATATAGGGAGCACTGAGAAGGTTTGGTCACCAAGCAAACCTTTCTTGAGGTTTCTTGAGAGATACTCTGCTGACTTGATGGTCTATAACACAATATATACACAGGCAAAATCAGATTCTTTTGAATGACTTACCTGTGGCAAACATAACAAGATCTATCTTTGTGAATTGGACATCCAGTGCCACCTCCAATTCCATACACATACTGATTGCTTTTGGAAGAGTTTTCAGCAAAATAAATCCCAGCTCCAAACATGCCACCTATATAGGCATGTCTCTCATCAAAGCCTTTGTGAATGATTGCATTTACAAATGGGGAACCTAAGAGAAGGAAGTAAAATATTGAAAAGACAATATACAGATTTTTGTATGTGTCACAATTCAACCACCAACTTTTTTTTTTTTTTTTTTAAACAGTTTTTCTAAACATGCAAGAAAACCAATATTCGGAAATCCTGACTTCAGATTTACACAGCCAACTTGCTACAGGTATTATACAAATGACAGTAGCAGGTAAGTGTACATTTTAAAGAAAGGTTTACAAAGGATAGTATCTGAGACAACTCTTGCTGCAAGAGAAGGCTCCTTGAATTTGCACTCTGTTTGGCAGAACTTAATTCTAACCAGGATTCCATTGAACCCACTGCTACACAAATCCCATCTTCTTCCTAACACTAAGTAGATTGATCGCATTTAAAAAGCAATAAACGTAAACCAGTATTTATTTACTGACAACGGCCATAACATTTAGCCTTAAAGAATAATCTGTTCAAAATGGTTGCATTCTGCATCTCAAGACACCTGTACCCATTAATTTTCACAAAAAGTGCTGGGTTTTTTAGTAAGGATTTTTATAACAGTATGTATAAATATGAAAGCACCTTTAGAGAAAAGCTGTTCTAAGAGAACATGGCATTTCAGAGTTATGTTGGGAGTTTTTAGTGAAAAAAATCCAAAACCTTATCCTCCAGCCTGAAGTTGATAAAACTGTGTATGACGTAGAGTAACATTCCAGATGAGAACCAGAAAATACCATAATTGCTCATCATCTTCTGCAAGTGGCATACATGATGCATATTAATGCTTAAAAAAAATATATAAACTCAAGACTTTAAAAAAAAATGTAACACGAGGCATTAATTGCTTTGTTCCAGGGATAATTTTGTTATTATCTAACTAATTTAAAAGATTTTGCCTTAAAGACAGGTTTAAGAGGCTGTTTCTTCTTACAGGAGTATAGACCACAGTCAAAAGACAGGATTTAGATATCTACAAGTTTGGGCAAGCAGTTAATTATTGTGTTATTGCTGCTTCCAACAATAATGTATTATTTTGGGAAATATGTAGCTGTCAGTGTAAGGATGTACACTTAATTTGCTCATCAGGACAAAGTACATATTTGTGCACAGGAGAGCTTTGAATTGGCTTTAATCTGCTTATTATAAACTATCTTTTCTGGAATGATGAACAAGAACTAACTTATCAAATTATAAAAAACAAGAAAACAAACAAACCCCACCCCAAAAACCCTGAAACAACCCATAGCAGAATAAAGTTTGACCCTTAATCATTTCGGTCATACAGCTGATAAAATAGAATCAGTAACTTAAGGAAGGAGGAGGCGCACCCCTTAATCTCCATTCATAATTGCTGAAATGTTTTCACTTAGAACTCCCTTTAGGGAGAGGAAAGGAGATGCAAATTTCAGAGGAAAAGTGCAGTGCATTGTATGTCCCCACTCTGACATATACAAACACTTGTTCATATAAAACTCATGCAAAACCTATAACCTATTTCCACTGAGAAAACGTACTTTGTTTGAGCCAGTAGAAACCCCCCAATAAAGAGTGTTGATAATGAAAAGAGTTCATAACATGCATTTCAATATCTCACCATGAAACAGCATCCTTTCATTAGCATGGTTATGATTCTCTTCAGAGACCTCTTTCCTCCTGTGAGTGTATCTTTCCCATAGTTTTTTGTTGCATACTTTCTGTATCTGAAACAGTCAAAACATAAGTTCCACCCTGAAACTGAAAACTTCTGTTTACTTTACATGGCAGATATTTAACCTATAACAGCTATACCACAGTACAGTTACACTGCCACTTAAACAATGAAACACAAATTCTCTAACTTAACCTGCAGAAGCTGAATGCTGTAGCATAACTTAATTATAATGATATGGTTAATTAAGAATCAATTTATTTTAAACATCTGTTGACCAATACTACTTAATTTAAATTTAGCAGGCTTAGTCCCAATTCTATTTGAGTATCACTCGAAACATAGCTTGATGCCAAACCTCTGCTAAAAAGATCACCTAGTAAATGAAGAAGTGTCTTCTATGAATACTTCTAGAACACTTAAAAGAAAGTAAATTATGTACTCTCTGCAGACGTATGCAGAGTATACATTAGCAAAGCCTTACGTGTGTGGATATAGCTTGTCAGTTCTACTGGGGAAACTAATGTCAGATCAGAATAAAACTTAGTCGTACTCACTTGCAAATCAAAATCTCTATCATTTTAATGAAAATGACCATTTCTTCAGGGGGAAAAAATATGAATGCAAAGAAAATTCCACTAAATTATCCAAAGCAAGGTTGTCTACTGCCTGGTGTTCTGAGCTTCTTTGGTGTTAAATCAAGCCAAAATAGGTACCCTTTCTTCCATGCTTCTTTCACTTCTTGCTGTTTCTTCCCCTGCCGTTCCCTCAACAGAACCCTTCTTTTGTTTCCTGTAAAATCTTCTGTCTTTTTCTTCAAATATTCTGCAGTTTTCTGTGAGGTCCTTCTACGTCAATTTCTCATAAAATTTCTTAATGACTATTAACTCACATGCAGTTTTTCCATATAGCCTTATTCTTTGAATTTCCCTGGAAGATGATCTTTTTCCTGTGCATGTCTCAGAATGGCACATCTTATCACATTATGGAACTCAACAAACGAATGTAGAACATTTTATGTCAGCTAAAACTCTAAAGGTGTAACCATTCACCATAAAAATGCAACAGCTACCTTTAAGATGTTGTATCTATTGAAGACTCCACCAGCATGTCCTCCGTCTCTATGCTCTCGGACAGTACTCTGCATCTGAAGATTGAGAATTTTAAGGAGGATCACTTTGTTTCATAACACATTCAAAACACATATTCTTCACACAGTCAAATAATCAAAAGAACTAATTCTGTCTTAAAAAAATAAAATCATGCAAGAAATGCCAGATTTTGTGGAAGTACATTAATGAGTTTAATGAGTTGTTGTTTTTTTTTTTTTTTTTTTTTTAACCGTATCTTGAATAGTCCATGGTCTAGTTTTCAAATTGAAAAAGATTGTCACTAGTCTATTTAGAATATTGTTTCTTCAGAGTTATGTCCTGTGTGATTATGACACTTTGGAAGGAAGTCACTCTGTATAACAGTAACTGTGTATAACAGACAGGCAATCGGTAGCATGGAATTTATATGTTATATACAAGAGCTTTTCTATATAGTAGAGATTTTAAAAATACTACAAGTAGTAATATCATAAGAAAAAAATTACGGATGTCATGAGCACAGATTATAAGTGGTGCAGTCAAAGTTGGAAATTTAAAGTATCCTTATCAAGTTTTTCTTCAGCTTAGAGACGTTTATTGCGCTGTTAAATTGTCTAGCAATACTTCTGTATCTACTACCTTAGTAGAAACAACAAAAATACTGAGAGACTAGAAAGAAAGGCATACCTCCTCTTCTACTGATTGAAATTCCTTATCTTCAGTGGAAAGATCTATGAGAATAGTTCCGCTACCAGAAGTATTTAGAGTCAGGTATGGGTTAAGTCCTGTGAATATAACAAAACACAACAGTTTCAGAAACTGCTTTAAGACTGTTGGTTTGGAATGATAACCACTAAGAGATTTTTCTTTATAAAGGAACCATTTTGTCAAAACTCGGTTTACAAGATGAGGAGGTTAGCTGCTAAGGAAGGCAGAGATTACCAATGACTTTAATTGCCTTCCATCAGCCATTTCTGCGGATGTCAAAGTGCAATCCCTCAAATAATTTCATTAGTTGCAAATGAACTTTTTCAGCATCTCTGTTTGTGACCTCTAGCCATACATCACAATGCACACAGTATAAACGCCATGAGAAGCACAGCAGCTGGGTCTGGATGCAGATCAATGGCAATCATTTTCATCGATCTGTTGATACTGATCAATCATTCACTCAACAAGAACAAACATTCCAGACACACTAACCCGTTTGTCTCTGCTTAGCTCAGTATGTTAATGTACATGAAAGGGAAACTATATGTAAGCAGTTGCTTACTTAAGAGTCCATTTCAACTCTAGGCGGTGAAACAGCGAGCAACTTTATGCAGTGAGAATTTTATGCAGAATCCATTGTCAATTTACATACAGACTTCAATCACAACTGCCAAGTAACAGGAATATAATTATGGGACATGAGAATACAAAGACAGTGAGTATCAGGCGTCTTTTTGCCCATGGCCTTCCCAGACACTAGCAGGTGACCAGAGTTAGATGCTGGGTCTGTCATAATCTCTCTAGAAAGGAATAATGTGGGGAAAAGGGAAATTACAGATTCATCTACAGTCAGGAGCCTCATGTTAACAGCGTGCAACTAGAATAGAGTGTTCAGGAGCAAGAAACTCTGGCAAGAAAGCACCAGAATAAAGCTCTTCCACAAAAACCCTACTAACCTCGAAATAATGGCTATACCATGTTCTGGAAGAGATGCCAAAATACCAATGCAAACATACTTGGGTGCAAGAGCACAACAGCAAGATAGAGAAAAATTGATAAAACAATTGAACAACAACAATCCTCTCCACCCCAAAAACACACTCTAGGAAAAAAAAAAAAATTAAGAGCTGTTTAAATAGTCAGCTTAAGTACTTATGCCTGTGGTTAATGTTATAAATGAGAAAGTCAGACCTTTTATGGCAAGACAGCAAGAGTCCAGAAAGAATGGGGGTGGGAGTGGTGAAGGATTTAGATATTTGACATTGTGTCTATATACAGACATAGTAAAATATGTACAAATATGTATATGTTCAAAAATACATTAGTCCTACTTGGAAAGCAAAACCAGTATATGATTACTGGTTTTGTAAACTTAGAACTCAAACAGGACATGAGGCTGAAATGACACCTTAAAAGTAGCTTCTATCCAAAATACACAATGACTCTGTCAAAAACCATCTGACAATTAAGAGAAAATTATGAAGATTTGCTTAAATACTTCATTACTAGGAAAAGGATTACCTTAAGGGTTCGTCAATACTGTTTTAAGGAACAAAAAATAGTTTAGAGCTTAGGATAGTGACTCTCATTACTACGGAGTGCAGATTTTAGAATGAAAACTCACAGATGGTGTCTCAAGAGGGGAAAAAAAATCCTACCAATTCTAACTAATTTATTCCGTTTCTATGAAAAACAGCAAAACAATAGCAAGTGACGTTTCAGCGAGACAAGGAAGAAACAAAGGTTTGGGGTTTTTTTTTGTCTCTTATGCAGCCATAGTTAAATGAAGCGTACTATTCCCAGGATTGTGCTGGTATCAACAGTGCTGCACAAATAAAGGGCTTTAGCATAAACTTCAATACCAGTTGAAGCTGCTAAACAAAGCAATTATGTTAATTTTGGTTCACTGGAAGCACACCAACTGTATTTTTAAAGAAAAGTATATATAAGAATTTCAGCTGGCTTTCTGAGAGAGCAAACACAGTATTCTTCTGCAGAACCCAATGGAATAGTACATAACAGGCCCTAACCCATCAATAGAGAATGCGCTCTGCCCTCCAGAGCGCTCTGATGAATACTCCCTACCTCAAAAAGCTTACAATCCTTTTGCACTAGATCTACACTTTACCCAAGTAAACACAAACCAGAAAGACTCACAGTAATTCAAAGCACAAATAAAAACACTTATGTTTCAAGTCAGAAGACATTCTTACCATTTGAAGTGCGCCATTTTCTGGGACAAGTTCTATTATCAATTCTTTTTAACATAGGGTAAAATTTGGAATAATCTAAAACATTTCTAAAAATGGATTCTATAAAGGCAGCATTTACATTATAATTTGAAACAAGTATATACCTTGCTGTCCAGAAATCAGTCTTTCAACTCCTTTAATGATTTTATGCCTATGGCCATAAGCATTAATTCCAATTTCCTTCAATTCTTTGTGTCCCATTTCAACCAATACATCCAGTGTTATCTACAATGAAAGCAACACCATAAATAGACTAGAACAGCTGCCAATGGCAGTGAAAATATACCTCACAATAGTTGAGATAAAAAGTGTGAAAAGAACATGAACGTTGGAGACTTTAGTGTATTATTCTCATACTTTACTTCTACTTAACTGTTTTCTCCAAACATAAATATGCTCCAAACTACAATCGTGTAACTCTTATTGCTTGACAGGATCATGTTTCTGATTGAGAAATATAATTTTCTAAATGTTACTCAAGCCAAGAGAAACAAAACCAGAAATTACTAATCAACACTGACTACTTATTCACTCCATCATTTATACCACTGAAAGGAAACATGCCTACTCTCTCAAACTGATATAGATATTATTGCACCCATTTTTTCTATATATACATCTATTTTAATATATATTATAGATCAATCAAAAAAATACAGTTACACTCCTTTCCTTTATTCCACTCCTTTTAAATCTGTCTCATTATGTCATTCTAAACAGTTAGTATTTATTCCACTGTTTTCTAGCTGAGTAGCTGGAAATAAATATAGCTACTTACCTGTTCTCTCTCAAATATGTCAATTAGATGTTCAAGGCCAAGGTTCCGCACAAACTGGTTTATGCTAAAATCTACACCTGAAACTGGGTAGGAAAAACAACTTACAATGAGCATTCATACATGTATTGTAAAATAAAGTATACACATCTCTCACTGTCTGTGGCAATAACGAGAGACGAATTCCTGGTCTTCTGAAGATGGGGTATAAATATCTGTATCACTAACCAGTGGCAACTATTATTTAATCTACCCTAGTATTCTAAGATTTCTACCCCTCCCAAGAGCAGTCTCTGTGCTTCCACGAGACAGGCAACTAATTAGCTACCAGAAATGCATGTTCAAACACAAAATATTTTGAGAACCAAAATGTTATAGAAGTAACAAGATCAAGATATCTGATCCAAGCAGAGCCTCTTAGAAGCTAGTTAAAGTCTGTAGTAAAATACTGTTTGGCAGGTAGCCAAATTTCATCTGACTTCTCTTTTAAAACACAATTTGCCATTTTGGTTCTGTACAGCAAAAAAAGGAACAACTTAAAGATTCTGTAAGGGAAAAGCACCAAAAATCTTGTATTACAAGACTTCTAGACTTCTGTTCCTCATTAACAACATCATAAGGAACAGGGATACTGCATATGTCACAGTAACTGTGTGCATGTGGGGGAAAGTTCATACTTGTGTATTCTTTTTACCATATGGTAGAAAATTTTATTAATTCCTAACTGAGAAAGCCTCACCTTCTTTTTTCTCCAGAACAGTAGCTCCCTCTGCACTGTTTGTGCCAACTACAGAAGAAAGTTCAGAAAAACTACCAGACAAGTTGTCAAGACTACTTGCAGCAGACAAACTGGATGGACTGGATGGGACAGAAGACAGGGAATCCGCTGTAGAACCTGTAGTCTGAGACACACTTATAACCTGAGGTTTGTAGCAAGTCGGTAAGGCGGAAGGAGGCATTGCCGCTGTCAATAACGCGCTGACATCATCTGCCTAAATAGCAGAAAACAACTTATTAAAACAGAGGAACACTTTTACACAATGTTTTTTCCTAGAACGCGTTATCGTTATTCCACACGTAACTATAGTGCAAAATAAATGAACGCATATTGGAAAAATAGACATTTTACAACGCAGTTTACAAATGGCCTCTCGTGCCAACAGCATACAAGAAATTGTAAATTGTTTATAAATAAAAATTGTAATAAGATAAAAAGTAAAGACTTCCAATATTTCTAAAGAACTTTAGGGACAGTTAAACAGAATTCATTTTCTAGGAAAAAATGAACAAAAGCTTCTACTGGCAACCACAATTTATGAAACAAAATAGTTATGCTGAAGTGTAGCTATATAGTATTATAATACTGAGGAAAAAACCACCCAAAAACTTAATAGCCAGTTTCCTACTAAATTTACGCTGCTACAAAGCTTGCTTACATTTTATTGCCACAATTTTCATATTAGTCAAACTATAAGCACTGAATTAAAAGCATCAAATTACAAGCACCAATTCCTTTTGTTGTTTTTTTTTCCCGCTCCAACTTGAAATAAGTCTTGAGCAAGAAAACATTTAAAAAATGTTTATAAAGGCTCTACTGACTTTCTTTACCAGGCACGTATAAACACCAGGGAAACCATAGTATTTTAGATCTTGCAGAAGTTACCGTATTACCACTTTTTTTAAAGGATAGTTTTTAGATGAGCCATCACAAATGGCAGGTGAGTACAGATTTCCCAAGAAGAGCCTCATCACTTACAGTGACCAGGTCCAATGGCGTTTGTCCTTCTTGGTTTTTCAGAGTAGGATCAGCCCCATGTGCCAGCAACAAGGCACAAAGCTGCGTCCTTCCTTTCTGGGCTGCTTCATGCAGAGGTGTGAAAGCCCATTTGTCCGTAGCATTCACACACGCATTATACTTTATAAGTAAAGCTGCTACATCAACATGCTGGAAAATAAAAACACCTGTGAAATTCCAAGGTATCACAGTGTATTAAACTAACTCAGAACTATTACTGATACATGATTTTAATCTCTATTCTGAATTTTCTTAGAATACACTTACTACTTAATTACAATTTAAAAAGTATTAAACCAAAGTGTTTTCTTCCTCATCTATAACATAGTAGCAAAAAGTTCAAGAAGGGACAGACTACAACAGAATCTCAAATCCAGAGGGAGCTGAAGGAAAAAAAAACCTGAATTTGAACTTGAGTTTGGAAAGTACTCCAACTGTTTTGAATAAAGACTTGATCTAAGCACAAAGATCCAGAAGTCCACAAAATCAATGTCTCAACACCAGCCAAGTAAGTGAAAATGAGATCTTGCTGATAGAATTTGACTGGCACAGGTAAGGAAATGCATTTTATGGAACAGCTTTCAGGCTGCTGGCTTTCTAAGCGCTCACGTTCAGAAGACTCAATTCTGTAAACTCCAACCATGATCATACAAATTCAAAAGAGTCTTCACCTATACAATGAGCTGACTATGATCAAATACTTGTTTGTGTTTTACAAATAAGATTACAACTCAATGACAAAAGCTTTCTATAGAGTATTGGCTCACAATACTGCCAATGAAATATTTAACTTTTTTAAAAATAAACAAAGCCTCAGAAAGGTTGAGATATTTACCCCATAAGATGCAGCATTATGCAGAGGAATCAAACCTCCTTTATCCTGTGCATTCACATCTGCTCCATGCTGTAACAGGTACTCTGCAACCTCCAAATTGTTGTAACCAGCTGGAAGGTTGCAAAAGGACAGGATAAATAGAACGTATTAAAAAAACATCCTCAACAGGCTGTAAAGTAGTAATTCACTTAAATTACTTGAAAGTTAAGATATCAATCTCATTGAAGACAGTGTATTACCTATTAGCAGGGACAGCTTCACCCTATTTAAAGAGTATTTGTTTTTAAAATATCTGTCAATAAACAATAGAAGATGCTCTTTGGCTAGAGAGAATAGGAAATTAAAGTCATTATGGTTAAACAGTTTAGAAGACGAACGTAAGATTAATATGCAGGAAATACAAATTTTTTTTAGGAGAAAATATGGAAACCTCTAGCTTGAGGCTACACTTTAAACTTCCTTAGACATAGACAGATCAGCCAAAGTAACCAGTAACTCTGATCAAACCAGTTAATTAAAACACTGACCTGCTAAATGTAGTGGTGTTGAATGCCGTCCTTGTGTGTCCCGACAGTTGACATTGTCAGGTGAACACAGTTTTTTTACTCGGGCCAAACAACCTTTCTTTGCAGCATCTAGTAGAGCTGCATCTCCTCTAAGCAGGTCTTGAATATCAGTATCACCATCTTTAACAAGGTCCAGAGGAGTATTTCCATCTCTGTTTTTCTTTGTAGGGTCAGCTCCATGCTGCGCACATCAAAACCAGGTGGTAAGTACTTAAGTAGAATAAACACATCGCATCTTAGCCATCTCATGCTTTATTGAGCAAATATTCTGACACATATTCAAATCCTTCAGAGAGAGCGCCTTCCAGTGTGAGGAAGGACAACACAGTTGCTAATAGTATCCCTCTTAATAATTTAGAAACCTCAAACCACAATTTTTCAAAGTCCAATCACATTTTAGACTGAAAAAGAAAGAAAAGAAAGTCACCTCTCCCCAGCATATGGAATACCTGTAACAGGAGTTTGCAAATCTCATATTTTCCTTTTGCTGCAGCTTCATGCAAGGGAGTGAATTTCCACAAGTCAGCTACATTGACAACTGCACCATGTTTAACCAGCAGTTCTGCAACTTCATAGTGACCATATGAGCAAGCATTATGTAAAGGGACAAGCCCTCTGGAAAAAATTACAAAAAAAAAAAAAAAAAAAGAGAGACAAAAATAGTTTTTAAAAATAGGTTTTTCACAAAGTGATATAAACTTAAAACACAACACACCTTCAACAATCAAACCATAACTTTTTTTTTAAATTTTCCACAATAGTCTAATAATAGTAGGAGTATCTACTGCCAAAATGGTAAAAATGCAACCAGCAGTGGCACCAAAGAAAAGTAAAAACACAGGGCCAGAGAAATTCTTGACACTCTAGTGTCAAGTACTGCAAAATGGTTTTGTGGATATTCTGAACATCCTCATTCTAACAGAACTTTCCATGAAAATAAAAAAAAGTGAATGTCTGAAGAAAGATGGGAAACTTATCAGCTAGCAATATTCAAGAGCTGACAGGTACCAGCAATTACAATTGCCAAGAAAATACACATTTGAGTATTTACCCCTTATCTTTTGCATGCACATCAGCTCCATGTTGAAGAAGATACTCGACAACGGATACCCTATTATATCCAGCTGCAAAATGAAGTGGTGTAGACTGACGTCCTTCAATATCTCTGCAGTTCACACTCTGAACTGTACATAATTTCTGTGAAATCCCCAAAACAAAACATATATCACTATATATAGCATTGGCAAACCTTTTACATAAACCCTTTACTTTTCACAGATTGTCTCCCAAGAAAAAGAATAATTAAATACTTTCTCCTCCCAAATCCACACCTGTGACTTCTTATTCATGCTTTTTATGCAAGACAAACTTCTGCAGGTGGAGAACATTACATTTTGTCATCTGTAATATCTGTGCAATACAAAGGTTTTAAGACAGGGATCACAACTCTAAAGCAGTCAGTGAAGGGCTGTTTGATTGCTTGTTTTGAGAAATTATAGTTTGGGATACAATTCCCTCTTGTTTTTAGGACAGGTTAAGCTTACTTTTACAGTGTCCACATCTCCAGCCTTTGCAGCCTCCAGCAACTGTCGATCTGCATCAGAATTACCTAATGGGATACCTTCTGCAAAATAAATGAGGTTGTGTGACAGGTAAGTGTATGTAGTTGAATGGATTTGTTAAGACAGGAAATAATTTGAGTATTTCAAGGATTTCCCTTAAAAAAAAAAGCTAACCAATTATTGACCATCTTTGCCTTTTCTTATTATCTACAACTGTAGTTATTAGCTCTAACAGTGTTTGCAAAGTTGCCTTTAGCAATCTGCTTCCTATCCATTTTGAAGCACTGTGGAACCAATTAAATATTCATATTTCAGTTTCAGAATTAGACTATATCAAGAAGCTTATCTATGTGCATAATGTCCAAAACTTACTCTTGAAAATCCACGTACCCTGTTGCCTCTGCTCACAAATGCAAAGCAGAAATTTTTTGCTTTTGAGACTAATTTTCTACTTACAAGACTCCCCCCTCCCTACGTCAGGACTTTTCCAAAATTATTCCAGGTGGCTATAGCATGGAACACTCCGAGTGTCTCTGACAATCTGCATAGCTGAATACTAGAGAGTAAATTATACTGTTAACGACGCCTAGAGCAGGCACTCTCCCTGTGCATGTGGTTATGGAATAAGAACTGCACAACCTAGTACTGCCTTTTGTAGAAAGGGTTGGTTTGTTTTTTTTTTTGAGTTGTGTTCACTATTATTTCTTTACAGCACTTGAAATGTCAAGTAAAAAGAAGCACAACAGTACTTCAGAATTGGATCTTGAATAAATCAGTTGTACCTTGCAGTAGCTGTTGCACACTTTCAGTCCCCATTTGTAAGGCTGTGAAGCCCTGCAGAGACACAATGGAAGGATCACATCCAGAACTCAACAGCAACCTGCATGTCTGAAGATGACCACAATGTGCTGCTCTGTGAAGAGAGGTCTGGCCAAGATTATCCAATGCATTAACCTAAAAATAACAGATAAGAAATACCACCATCAAAACTTAATATTAAAGCTGTTTTCATTGCTGACTGGGAGAGTTTCACAAGTATTCTTCTTACTTTAATTAAAAGAACATATTCAGTATATTTCCAAAGGTCGCAACATTCCAAAAGATGAAATTAAACAAAAGCAGTTCATAAAGTTATAATCACATTTACTGAGGAAGAATAGCCCCCTTTTAGAGTCATGTGAACAATCCAGTGTAAACAAAGTTACAGCAATTTTACTGTGTACAGGAATAGGCCATTATTTGTCTCATGGCAGCACAAATCCTCAGTGCCAACATGTAGAACAGCTTTTACTTGCATTGGCTTATTGGGGTTTTTCAGACTGAGGACTTCCTGTGTTTCAGTCAAGGTGTTTTCAACAATTTAAAACTCTGCACCCAAAGGTTACTTGTATTCCCTACTGTTCCTCTGGTTTTCATCATTGCTTTGGAAACCTCAGAGCAGTCAGGCTGTAATCAAATTTCCACGAGAGAGAGATTCAGCTCCTAGTTTTAGAGGATTTAAACATTACAGAGAGTATCTCCTTTCCACTTTTTCTTTTTGTGGAAATTTGAAGTAAACACTGTGTTATGATCTAACATTTTGCCTTCACTATCATTTTTACTGCAAACAACATCACATAAAGTCTACCTGTTATACAGCTCAGTCTAGCTTCTTATTGTTTGTATATATCCCCTACTTTTTTTTTTTTTTTCTTTAAGCATTTCATTACTATTGCTGGACAATGAAGCACCAAGTAAGACACTACAAGCTTTCAGTTAACTGAGAAGAACTACATCTGGACTTATAAAATAGGACGAAACCAACAATGATGCCTCAATGTATAGGGCTGTACCGATGGATTGATGGCCTATGTCTTAAGTTTATAAAGCTACAACCTTCCAAAATGAATTATTTTAGAAAAGTCTGTCTTCTCAGCTGTCCATTCTCATGGTATGAAAACCTATATAGTAGGCAAACCTCAACAAAAAAAAAAAATGTACAAATAGTAACTCATACCTTAGCTTCATGTTTCACAACTACTTCAACAACATCATTATGAGCCTTTTCTGATGCCACATGCAGAGGAGTCAAGAAGCTTTTAAAAAAAAAAAAAAAGAATAATTTAAAAAGTATTTTGCAAAATCTTCTAAACAAAACTAAGCAGTATTCCTTTGTAACCACTCACTCTTTTGTTTTTTCATTGATGTTGGCTCCTTTCCTCAGCAGCAATTCACATACTTGTTTTCTCTTAGGATATGGAGATGCAGCAGCACAGTGCTGAGAACATTAAAAATTGTAGCATTAACAACTAGCTAGCAATATACAGGTTTTACTGATTTTAACTGATTTTACAGCTGATCAGCTGGCAGTTAAGAGCTGGTTGGGTGCAAAGTCAACAGGAAATTAAAAAAACCCCAACATGTAGAAACTTAGTAATTCGGGAGATTCCACATGTACTTTTGGATTTACTCCGGTATTTTCCAGAGCTCCCTCTCTAATAGCTGCTGGAAACCTCCAAGCTTTACAAACAAAGCTAACATATGTAGCTTGCTGTTGCTTAAAACTATTCTATTCTACAGAAAAAGTCACTTAGACAACCTAAATTAAACAGGCAATTTAGTTTAGTCTTAACATTAACCTTAAGAACAAAGCATTTGTTTAACTAGACACTGGATATTCCAGGTTGCTCTGTATCACACTGTTTGACACTGAAATTTTTAGTTCTAAACTATTACCTAGTATGTTTAGGTCAGCCACAATGTATGCAAAATAATTAATAAATCCTGAGATATTACCAATGCTGTCTCATGTGTTTGAGGATGCTTGAAGTTCACTGTCTCCAAAGAAAGGTGTTTCTTTATACGAGCTACATCTGACTCTCTTGCAGCCTGTAGCAGCGAGTGACCCTTGAATTCATCTTTAAAAAGAAAGAAATACATACCAGAAAGTTACACTCCTTAACTTGAAAAGGATCGAGAGGTTTCTTTCTTTCAGTTAGATAAAAATATTAATTTTATTAGGCAGACCATGGTGCACACATTTCCAACTCAGACTTAAGCTTATACATAATTTGACAGAATCTGTTAGCTAAGTCAAAACACTACAGGAATGTGCTTCGTTTCTAAACCAAAGCCAGACATCCAAACTGGCTGAACAAGATCTATTTAACTCACCACTGTTGTAGGTTCCACTCTTCCCATATGTACCAATTCAAGCATATATAAATCTTTACTTCTGACCTGTCTTTGGAAAACTAGTATCAAGTCTAACGTAGTATTTACTGACAATTTTTGTACATATCCCAGAAACTTATTGTTTGACCACTCAAGGACAGAATCTGAGGGTGTTCTTTTCAAACTCCTTAAGTTTGCTGGACAAAAATCAATGCCTTTCACCAATTTCTTTGAACTTTCAACAATTGTGGCATACTCAAACATATTCAGCATTCTAAACAGTTATGTTTTTTCTTTTCTTCAAACAAAACACAGTGGAATAAAAATGACTATTTCAACAGTCTTGATGCAATGACAGGAGAAACTGTGGAAAATTAAAGTGTACTGGCAAGGTCATGGGGGAAAGTGTGTATTCAGGGAAGAAAAGCTACAAAACCCATCACAACCACATGACTATAAAATTGACAATAAAATTATTTTAAATGCCTACATTCAGAAAATCTAGCAATCTCAAATCATAAACAGTGACACGTACTGTCCAACATTGCACAATTGCTTGGAAAGTGTAAGCATTTTCCAAATCTGATTTCTAGCAGGTCTAGGGGACCTAAGTACACATCACAATCTGTAACTGTAGAATTGATCTCACTTCATACTCACATGCTAATCGTTCTTTTAATTGGGGTGTTGGAGCCAAATCAATGGTGCTTTTGTTGTGACAGTTCAACAGTGTTGGGTCAGCACCATAACTTAACAAAAGAGAACATACTTCCACCCTGTTCTTAGAAGCTGCTTCATGCAGAGGGGTGAATTGCCACAGATCCATTGCATTCACACATGCTCCATGCTTGAAAAGGAAATGGGTAAAAAAGATGCACCAGATCATTAGAAAAAGACTTCTGTCATTAGTTTCAATGCAGTAGGCTGTTAAAACAAAAATCAATGCTTGTATGCAAACTGTATCCAAGACATTCTCCAGACACTTATTTTCAATATAACACAACATTTCAGCACACTGCAGTTTTTAATCCTCTAGTGTCTCTACAGGTACATTTGAAGAAGCCAAAGGCAGGCTTGTCTCTTCAGGCTTTCTCCAGCATCTCTAAAAGGAGAGTAGCTCTGCTACAGGTCAAATCTGAGAAAAAGCCTAATTCATATACTCCAAATCACCTTTGAATAAGCTCCTGTTTTTCTTGTTGCTCTAGAAAAAGTCTAAAGCGAACAGTTGCACTAAGATAAATACATGTTCTGCGAATATCCCTCAAGATATGAATGCCGAGATAGCTAGAAGGAGACAGGCACTCAAAGTTGACTTCATTTCAAAACATTTAAGTACAAGGTTCTGCAATTAATACTCTTGGATGATTGGTATCTGTGTAATTCTTCTCCAGTAACATTCTGTATGCACCTTGAGTTCTGTCTGTAAGCCAGTCTGATAGGACATGCTCTTTCCCATTGCTCCTGTTAAAGCTTTGCAAAAAATAATTCAAGACTCACTGCAGCAGAAAACCAACAGGGAATACAACTCTAGCTTAACAGTTAAGACATACAGTAGTGTCTAGGCAAGAGGGTTTCTTTTTGTGTAGTGCCACAACTGTAAAGATTCAATTTACAACTGGCCTCTGAAGAAGAAAAAAAATCTTGAATACTTATACTTGCTACAATATATGCTTATTTCAATAATTAGTTACTTAATTTTTGCTAAACGAATAGAAAGACACATAGAATTAATGGGGACTGAGACACACAGGATAGAAGAGCAGCAGCTATTCCCTGATCATCCAAACATCTAGAGTTACCTAACAGAACACTCCAAGCTGTTATAATGATCATGATTTGCTGTAGTAGCTGAGAATGAGCACAATTCTAAAATCCCTTGGTGGACAACACTCAGATTTTTGCAGGCCACATCTTCGAGCCATGAGTTTAACATGCATCATAGTTTATCTTCAAGATTAACATAATCCAGATAAACCACTTCAGTTCTGAGAGTTCATTTATGTTAGGAAAACTGACACATTTTTCCTTCTTTGGGGTGAAAGCTACAATTCAGGGCCAGAACTGATGTTGTAAAGTTCATTCCCTCAAGAGACTGATTATTTAATTTTAAAACATTTACAATCTTTACCAGTATTCTTCTCAAAAACCTCTTAATATTCTGTCTTCTGGAATATTTTTCGATTGTCAAACTCCCAATATTGGTAAGTTTTGGTTTTTTTTTATTTTGTGGGCTTTTTTGGGTGAGGGTGGGAAGGTTGAGATAAGAAGTACTTACTAGGTAGTATAAAAACATTAAACTTTGGAGCAGAGCATTAAAACCAGAAAGCATTCATAAGGAAAAAGCTTCCTTGCAAGCAGAAGATTCTGTAGCTCCAGCTTAATAATCACTAACATGTAGAGCAAAAGCAATCTATCATTCTTTAAGTTTGTAAATCTAAGTACAAAATAAAAAAAAAAAATCAAACTTTTATTAGTCTATTATAAACTGTTCTTATTTAATAATATGCAATTTAATGTGTTCAAAGACCAACCTTTACTAGAAGCTCTGTGACTTCATAATGACCATAGGAACAGGCATTGTGAAGTGGCACCAATTCTCTATGTAGGAGAGAAAGGGGGAGGATGATTATTTGTATGCACATTTCAATACCAAATGCATCTACAACATTGCAAATACTATGTTGCCTCTTGAACATTTTACACAAATAGTATCACAGACGTTCAAATGAAGTTGAGAGAAAATAAGCTGGAGAAGAACCCATAAAATCCCATCAGCATTTTTCAGAACGATAAACGTTTAAAATAATCAGAAGATGAGAAATTAATTGCATTGTCTTACTGCAAATGAAATGGTTTCGCTCAAACTTGGAACCCTAAGCAGGAAGAACTACATGCAGGGGAGTTTCAGAAGTGACAGTAATTATTTCCTCTCTCACAAGAACATTGCTTTAAGGTTATCTTCTCCCTTGGAAACTAAAGACGACTTACAGGCTAATCTTTACTGTACAATATTCTACAGTAACATCAGAGCTACAGAGGTTTTAAAGTCAGCTTCATACTCTCTCAAAACCAGTAGTCTTAGGAGCAAGTGAGAAATTGCCCAAAGTGGATTCTTTCACTATGGCCTAGTAGGGGAGAAATGACAATAGTGAATTCCAACCCCAAGGGGACGACAATTAAAGCTGTCTCATCAAGAAGATATTTATGAAGCTGTGAAGTGACCTTTGGAAAAAGGAGGAATAAGAGTTTGCTTTCCATAATCTTTAATGTACATAAATACACATTTTAAAAATAGCTTTTTCTTTATATTTTATGTAACTAGACAGACTTATCACATCTATATTTCACTGCATTGCCTGATGTAACAACCAAATCCTTGAAAATGTAGTCCAAAAAAACCCTCTGGGAAACAGATCTTCAATTTTTATCACATTCTTTGCAAAAAGCAGCTCAGAAACTTAAAGGCAGAAACAAAATTAAGATTGATTCAACCATTGAAATATTTGCTGACTTCACAGTGGTGTGAGCATATTTTACTAAACAAGAGAGAATAATTTGGCTAGTGATACCTAAAAGGCAGCATGTTCTATGGTCAGCTCAATTTGGATTCTACCGATTCACGAGTCTTAAGCCTGTACACTTTGCATTTTTGTCACAACAGAAAGGTTAAAGATGGCATAACAGTCTCAAGTTAGAAATTCTTCATGGTTAAAATACTATTACTATTCTTTACTTCATCTCAATTTTTAACAAATTCTGTTTATTCTGAACAAAGGAAAAATGAACCTACCCTTTATCCTTAGCGTGTACGTCAGCCCCATGTTGCAGTAAGAGCTGTACTATTTTTACACGGTTATACCCAGCTGCTAAGTGTAAAGGAGTAGACTGAAATGACAGAATGTAGAATTAATTAGTAACACAAAGTCAAAAGCTGATTCTATATTTTTTTCAAAACCTGTTAACAGTATTTATTACTGAAGTCCTCAAAATACTTGCAACGTTAAAAAAAAAAACAAAACCAAAACAGTGCTTGAATCAGACATTTAGTAACTATGTTCATTGTTTATTGACTACTCTTGCAGTCATCATAAACACAAATCCTGAATTTACTCCATCACTAATACATTCTGGCAACGAAGGCTGTCCTGCGGTCCATTTTTGTCTTTTAGCCTACCATAACTATAAATACTTTGCCAGGACAAACTGTCCCTTGTGAAAGGGGAAATAAGATGGGCATCAGAAACAATGACTGCTAAATTACAAAGAGGTCTCCCTGCCAATCAATAGATTAAGTTTAGCAATTATCAAGAGATTGTTATCCGCATCTGTGAGTGCAGTAAGTTAGTGGGGTTTGGGGGGAAACAATCTTCTCTTCTAAATTCTCACCCCTCACAGAGCAGTCAGAAACTGCTCTATGATCTTTTCTAGCAAACCCACCCAAGCATACCCATCAGAAGAACCACGGGCAGAGCTACAAATTAGCGAGGAGAAGTCTAATCCTCTTCATTTACAAACCCATCAACTGAACTGGGTTTGTACAGTTTCTAGAGGATGAGTCTTGTAACTAGAAGATGAGAAAATAGAGATGCATAGGTGTTTTGGAGATCCCAGTATCTTACCACAAAGCCTTAAACAGTGAAACTCATTCAAACAAAACTCAAGTAAATGAGTACACATAGTTAATGGGAACAATGGGATGCCAAAAGTTGATAGGCAGTAATCTGAAACTTTGGTAGACACACGGCTGAACCCAGGAGACTTCAGGATTTTTTAGAATGGAGACTTGGAACATTTTTCACGTAGTTTTTTACCAATACTTATAGCGATGAATAGCCGTTCCTGAAACAGCAGCTGTAACTTGTCTAGGGTGTATGGCAAATAAGGGGCCTGTGCGTATCTGTGATAGCGACAAGAATCTATGAAAAGGCCTCCCTTCTTTATCACTGCAGATATGAAGGTGAAGAAGTCCCAATTGGAAAGGTGTTTGTTTTTTGCTCCTAGATAGAAATATCTATATAGTCCTTTTAAGGTTAAAAACAAACAAAAAACCCCAGCTAGCTGCTAGAGAGGTACAATCTTATTTTCCCACACATACTAAAGAAAATAGACAGATTCTATGTTTAACATCTTTAAAATCTGGTCAAACAATAGCTGGGAAACATGTAAGAGTGAACTAATTTTAAATCAGGTTTTAAACAAAAATACCTTCCTGCCATCACTTGCATGACAGTTAACATTTAATGGTGTAAGAAGAGACATCATCTTTTCTTCATTTCCACTTCTGAAAAACAAGACATGGGCAGAAATATTTTTATTCCAGTTTTTAGTAGCTTATTTTGTTTTTACATTTTTCCTTACTATACCGTTCAACAGATCTGTCCTGAAGTAATACATTCACTCCTGTATTGTCAGCAGTAAAGGGAAAGGAAAAATGCATTTATAGAACTATTTTTGTAGCTTTATTCACAGGTAGCAGTCAAAGCTTAGCATCTAGATGCAACACCAGCTCAAAAGCCAAAACATATATTCATTACATACAATTATGAAAATATAACTAAATTCCAGATATCTTCCAAACATGCATACCTGGCACTTTCTAAGAGTTCATCTTTCTTGTATTCACCTGGAAGACAAAAGGGAGTTTCTTTAGTTGTTAAATAAATATTTATATCCAAGAAGTTCACTTCTTATCCTCCTTTTCCAAAATTGTAGAGAACATTAAGTGCAAAAAATTTGACAGTTCATTACTGAACTAGCACAATAAACTATTTATCCAGAACACATCCCACAAGTGAAATGATGAAGGCCATATGGGAATTTCTATTTAGAATTGTAAAACAGAGACAAGTTGAAGTAATATCAGAAAGACAAAAACCAAAATAGTGTATTACATTCATTTGACTGTTATTAGACATAATGTAATCTAAAGATTATCACTTACCAGTCAGCACTGCTTTTGCAGACGGGTCTGCTAAATCCAAAGCTGTTCTTCCGTCTGTGTTCCGGATGGTTGGTTCAGCACCATGCTGCAGCAGCACTACAAAATGCCAAAGTTTTGCATGAGAACACAATTCTGTAAGACAAGGCTTATGAGATGTATCGTTACTGTAGGCCACAAGCAATAAAAGAAACATCTAGTTACTGATCCTAACTTCCCCTCTCAAACTTTTAATGTCAGAACTCCTTAATGTCACCTGTGAACACTTTAACTAGTGAAACATGCTTAGACACATTTTATGAGAAAAAAAGCAGAGCAGAAATGGAACAATCACAGACTGGCAGGAGGCCAGCTGAAAGACTGTGACTGACATACCACAAAAACCAGCAGCTACTTCACATCAGCTCCCAAGTATGCTGCCTCAAATCCACAAGTGACTATACCCTAAGCAGTACATAGCAGTAGCAGGCCATGCACCTGGCACTGATACGGGGGGCAAACAGGCAATGTTATATACACAACTCTCCAGATACGCTCCTTAATAAAGTAAATGGGAGCAAACCACACCATCAAAAAATTAGCTGCTTGACCACATATCTAACTTTCTACCCTTTCCTAACTCTTAAGAACTGTGTGGGCAAAATGAGTGGTCAATATAATCGAAGTTTAACTCCTATCCTTAACTAATTTAACATGGCTGCTATATATAGAGACAATATGAATCCATTACTAAAACCAGTTTTGTTCTTTCCACTGCACTGTGAGTAGCAGCAGAAGGCAGCATTAAGAGTTTAGGCTGAAGTAGAGTCTAGCTCCATCATGTCACTCTAAAGCTCTTTCCCCGTGATGTCAATATGAACCTTAATACTCCAGTAATTATCAAAAACAGATCATAGAATCATAGATCTAAGAACGTGTTTCTTATAAAACTGGCACATGAATTTAAGTTTATGAAAGGTTTTTAGTTTTAATCCTTAATATCAGCCATAGTTTCATAAAGTAAAAATGGGCTTTAAAAGGTTCTTGATTTTTCACAGTGAAATGAAATGAGTCAGTTGCAGGAAGAGTGGGAGAAAATTACCAATGCAGACATCTGTCTTGCCCTTAATGGCAGCTTCATGAAGGGGAGTGTAATTCCAATTATCGCGAGCATTAGGGTCTGCACCATGCCGCAAGAGAAGATTGACAACTTCGGCATGACCAAAAGAGCAAGCGTTGTGAAGAGGAATAAGGCCTCCATCATCTCGTGCGTGGACATTGGCACCACTTTGAAGTAAATATTCAACCACATCCTTCCGACCGAAACCTGGAAGAGATAAAAAGCTCTGTTCCATCTGCTAGGGAAGAAAGGTGTTGGGGTGGGGTACAAGAATTCTCTGTCCCACGCACAGAAATTAAAACAACAAGCTTAAATAACAGTAACTACTCTAAGTAACAATCACAACTGTCATTCTTTACTAAAGGAGCATTTATACACTAAGAATATTTTTGAAACCCCTAGAAATTAGATTAAAATCAGTAGAGAAATAATGCTCAAGATTACTGGAACAATTAATATCTTGATAGGGCCCCATGAATCAACAGCTTATTGAAAACACAACAAAAAGAAGAAAACACTGGCAACAAAACTTTTTTTAGTCATTTTATACGGCTATTAAACTGAAAAGTATTTTGTATGATACTCTGCCAACCCACAGCCAGTTTGTGGAAAGACCAATAGATGAGCCCTGGGAGTGGTAAGAATGAGACTGGCTACAAGCCAACTGTCGTGGTTTAACCCAGCTGGCAGCTAAGCACCACGCAGCCGCTCGCTCACTGCCCCCTCCCTCAGTGGGATGGGGGAGAGAATCAGGCAGGAAAAAAAAAAATAGGTTAGAGCCGAGGGCTGAGATAAAGACAGTTTAATAAGAGAAAATAATAATAATAGTAATAATGAGAATAGTAACAGAATATACAGAATATACAAAACAAATGATGCACAATGCAATTGCTCACCACCCGCCAACCAATGCCCAGCCCGTCCCGAGCTGCGATCACTCCCTGAGCCGCGATCACTCTCCCCGCAACCGACCGACCGACTAACTCCCCCCGAGCATGACATTATACGGTATGGAATAGCTCCTTGGTCAGTTTGGGCTAGCTGTCCTAGCTGTGCTCCCTCCCAG
>BOSO01013747.1:0-30152 GCA_018403395.1 Gorsachius goisagi
TGTGCATCATTTGTTTTGTATATTCTGTATATTCTGTTATCATTCTCATTATTACTATTATTATTATTTTCTCTTATTAAACTGTCTTTATCTCAGCCCTCGTCTCTAACCTTTTATTTTCTTCCTGATTCTCTCCCCCATCCCACTGAGGGAGGGGGGGAGTGAGCGAGCGGCTGCGTGGTGCTTAGCTGCCAGCCGGGTTAAACCACGACATATGGTCAGATACACCCCATGCTGCAGAATACAGAAAGAATTGATACATGAGTTTGTAGGATTCATAGCAAAGGGTTTGAACAGAACCATTATCTTGTGGGTTTGGACCATGTGACAAAATAATAACAAACACAGTAAAAGTCTTTGAGACAAGTGTGTGGTGGGGAGATGGGTGTTTTAACGAGGTTCATCTCTTTGGCCTCCTAGGCATGGTATGTCTTAGCAGAAATGCTTGTGGGAAGACTAACTAAAAGCATAAAGTAAGTGAAAATGGGATAAAATATAATTTGATTCTGCTGAAGATGCCTCACAGTATACTGACTTCAAACCTTCCTTTGTTAGGGAATTGATTTTACAGATCAGAGATACTGCATTTTCTTCGTCTTGTCTTCAGCCCGATGTCACATAGGAAACTATTAGTAAAACTGTAGAAGATGCAGTTTTTATAGAAGAATTATAAGATTAGTAAGGAAAAAACTAGAGAGGGAGCTCCAGATTGTGCTGCCTGTAGAGCAATTACTCCTCAAAGATGAGTCTTAAGACAGAACTCATTAAATATTTTTATTAATGACCTTGACACCAAAAATGGCAGTGTGCTAAATATGCTGATAACAAGCAGTAGCGAGGCACTGACAATATTCAAGAAGAGTTAGAATATCATTCAGGGTACACTTCAGAATATCACTGACAACTAGAGTGGCAGAAATAGGGTTCAGTACATCAGCTGGAAGTGGGATCGGGGATGAATAACACAAATTTCATCAATAAATTTGGAATTTGTCAACTCTTAAAAATTGATGCGGACAAAGAAACCGGCAGTATTAGTCTATTATGGAATATATGAGACATCAGTCTGACATACATAGCTTCAAAAATATAGCTTAAGATGTAACATCTCCAGTACTGAAAGGAAAGTATTAGTGCTAATGTGTAAGACTGTGTCTGCAATATTTTGTTCTGTTCTGGATGGTTAGTTTAATGAAGATGAATCCAGAGTTGAACAGGTACAGAGCAGGAGGATTAAAATTAATGGGTAATGGAAAACTTTAGTTAGAGGAGGGAGATTAGAAGTACGTAGTTTATTTAGGTTAGTAAAAACAAAAAAGAGGAAATGCTTGCTGTCTATAAGGAAACCAGTTACTATTGGCTGTAGAAAACATTGGCACAAAGGAAAAAGGTACGAACTGAATCTGGTTAAGTTTGGTCTGGAAGCTAAAGGAGGTCTGGAACAGTTTCTCAGCAGGAAAGCAACAATATTTCATTTTTGTCTGGAGTTTGATCTGGTTTAGGAATAGTTTTGTACAGTAAAAAAGAAAAGCATCTGTGCCATAAGATCTCATCCCTTTGTTCCTGTGGGAAGACATTAGACAAGAAATCCTGAGGGATACCCAGTTTGGAACTGGGCATCAAGATAAAGTCTGGGGAGGCAAGGACTGCTCACGGGGCACAAAGAGAATATTGCTGTGAGGTAGTGGTAAAGCTAAGTAGTAGACAAACGTGCATAGATAGAGGCAACAACACATAAAAGGATGAGGAATAAGGAGGAGGAGAAGGTGGAGGGCCAGAGCCTGGAAGTCTGGAGAAAGACTGAGACAAGGTTGAGGAGACTGGTTGTATGCCGTGAAGATGTGGATAAGCAACCTGAAGAAAAAAAAAGGGCTGTGAACAAGGTGCCAGAAGTGGAAAAGGAGCAGGGAGTGAGACAGACATAATAGACTGGGGACAGCATAGACCAGTTCTGCTCAGAGCCCAAAAAGGAACCTGCAGTTCCTGAGTCCTGCCATTCTTCTGTTGACACAAAATATCTGTGAAACCTCCTCTTGCTTCATGTTGTACTACAGGTCTACCTCTAATACAATTTATTATCACCCTTAATCCCAGAGATCTGGCCAGGAGTCCTCGTTATCCTGCCTGAACCGGTGAACACAAGAACTGTCACTACAGTGCTCAAGATTAAAAAGATATATCTGGGTGATACTAAAAAACAACAAAAGCTATCAGGAGATTCATGTTAGAAATTAACACTAGAAAACCTGTATTGGCATACTGAATGGTTGTTTCAGTCTCTCTGAAGTCAGGATGCTCTGAAAAAGTCGTAGAGGTTGGGGAAAATCTGGTATAAGAAAAACAAGTCTCAGTTAATTCTGGTCTAATTAAAGAACTGTGGAAAGTGTCAGGTTTTTTTTAACTTAATTGTAGTTATATTAGTTCAAGATAAGATCTTTCCTTCTTTGTTTTCAGAAGCAAAAACACCACTAAAATGATCAAGCTTTTATTTGCACTATTTAATGTTTAGATTTCTTTAGCACTACACCATGTCCTTTGTTTGGAGCTCCTCAATAAACATAATTTAAAACCACACAGTTTTCATGGGGCAGTTAAGTTCTATAGGTGATCCAAAATGGATGAAGTCTGGGAAAGAATGAGGCTAGGTGCAATTTAGTTCAGGATTGTGTTCAGAAAGCACAAACCTACTGCAACATAAAATGAATGAAATTAAAATACAAAAAAACAAATAACTGAGGGATAAAAAGATGCTGTAAAAATTCTGAAGATTCAATTCTTACTTCATTTTTGTTCACTGCTTTAAAAAAACATTTGAGACATGTAAGGAGGTTTATTTTTTTCCACAGGGCAGGCAATATCAGCAGGTTGGTAAATCTTCCTAAATTCCAGCATGACTATAAATAGCCAGAAGAGAATTACTTAATATCTCCAGTAAAATGATGACAGTTTATCATATGTCAGCATCTACCTTCCTTATATTTTCTGTCTTGTAAAGAAACACAGAGGTTTTAGCTAGGTAAAACCTGACAAATTACTTGATGGGCATTTGTCCATCCAGCAAGGCAAATTGTGCAGGTAGCAGGCAAAAAGAAATTAACATTTTTGAGATCTAAAGAAACTGTAACATTTGTGCTCAGACAGACCAGGTTCTGATATTAAGAATCAACTTTATGTATTAATTTTCTTTGAAGTTATTTAATCCCTTTTATAATCTGACTGGGACTTGACATCTTGCATAGAGGGTGTATTTTAAAATAATTTTATTTTAGTTCTACTTCTACCCTTGCAGTGTTACCTACCATTTTAGTAATCTCCACATACTTATGTGAGACAGTTTTAATTTTTCTAAATGATTACCTGGAGCGGAATGGGAATAGCTAGTTGCTGTAGTTACCCATATTACCTTTCTGTGCTTAGAGAAACATTATGGATGTCCCCATTTTACATGAAAAAGGTTCTCTCTTTTTCTTCAAAATTATCTTCCTATTGGAGAGAGACATTATTTTGATACAGCTTAATACAGAGGGCACACTGTATGCTTGTGTTTCTCCTGGACACCTACTCTCACGCAGTTTTGCCAGAATGCTTTGTCAGCCTTTGATTAAAGCAAAGTAAACCTCAAAGGATCAAAGGGCAAATCAAAACTGTTGCTGCTTTTATTCACACTAAAGGGAGACATACAACAGACATCTGTCGTGAGGCTTAGCACAGAAAGGAATAAAGTACGGTCATTAAGTGTGGTACTAAAGGTACTAAACAGAATACTATAGGGTGCCCCGGGTCATGCTTACTATTAAAGATTGTTACTGAAGGTGCAGTCTTCGTGAGTACAAGTGATATCCTAAGAGTAGCACAAACGTAACTTGAGGCACAGTCCTGCAGATATGTGAATGAATTTATTAAATAAAGCCTTAAATATAGGGGGGAGAGAGGAGAAAGGGTTAAGAAACCACAGAGACATCTATTCTGTTTCTTTTCTTTTGGAATTTATCTTTCATACTTCATCTCAAGTATAGGAAATAAAGGTGCAATTGCATGGCAAGTAGACACGCACGTATGAGCTCTGGTCCAGGGGATGCAGCTAATGGTAGTAATGATATACAGGGAGGGGTTGCTCTGAGGGTTGGCAAACTAAATATAAACCCCCTGGGAAACTTAGGCTTGCACTTTGCTTGCTGGCCTGTGTCTTCATTAGTGTGACCTGTGCCAACCAGCTAGAATCTGTTTAGCTGCTTTCAGCCTGAAAGCTGAGTGCAAAATTGAGTAAGGTTTTTGCAAGTAGCTTTCCCTGCCCTGCCCTGAGTATTTATGCCTGTGTACTAAATCCACATGGCTTGGCAATGCCTTGTAATACAGAATTGTTTGAGTTCCTCCCTCTCCTTATTTTGTATTTTTATCGCTACAGTATTCAGTGGTTTAAGATTAGAACGTGAGTTTTGTCACTGACATCACCAAGAGGCAAGATCAGTTTCTAAAATTTCTTAATCCTGGTACTGGGTTGTGCTTTTTTAAACCATGTCTTCCTTCTACAGGTAGGTGATGAAAAAAAAAGGTATCCCCTGTGCTTTTAGGCCATGAGATTCAGCATAAGAAGTTACAGACAGTGTCAAAGGCACAGAAAATGGGATGGGAAGGGCATCTGGGGACTTGTCTTCTGCTCGCTGTCTGTGGCTCTGGTGCTTAGTGATTTGCTACAGCCATGGTTGCTATTTTCCCTGTTTCTTGTTGTGGATTAAAATTCAGGGCAAAATATCATCATGCCAGGACTATCCCCAAGCGTGGCCTGGGACATCTGATCACTGCTTTCTGGAAGGGGTGGTGCGCCCTCTTCCTTGTTACAATTTGTTGTTCTGTTGCACAAACTTCTAGCTATTCAATATTACAAAAACAGTAAGAAAAGGCATTAAAAAATGCTATGCGTATGATGACTTGTCAACATAAAGATTTATATTCATACAAGGTCATTATTGGCAAAAGCTTCAATTCTGGCAATATTTATTTCTCCATTCAAAAAAATCTGATGTTCAACTCAACAGGTGCCAATTTCTACTCAGTATTTAGACACATCCATTGGTGAAATCCAATACTTCAGAAGAGAAAGCGTTATAAAGACAACAGCAACGATCATGTTTTGCGTTTTCATTCCTACTGCATAATTTTTCAACAGTGAAGGCTTTAACAAAGCCTTTTGAAAAATTAATCACTGCTTCTATTCTGTGCATAGGTAGGATGAGTTTGGGAAAATTAAACCCTGTGAGTGTCCCACTATTTAAAGAATGCTTATTGAAAGGTATGGGATGGAATAGGTAGTCACATTAAGGGAATAACCTTATCACTACTACTCTCTTTGTGATCACATGTGGTATGGAAATACAAGTAACCATTGTAGAGTTCTGCTTATTTTTGTCAAAATTATTCTGTTTTTCCAAGAAAACAGTAAACATGAACCCCATACTTGGATTCAAAATATTAATTTCAGTGCAAAGGAGAGCATTTGAGGGTGGCAATACTGAATGTATATTTTTACTTCAACTTCTTTTTAATGCTCTCATTTTCTTGATTTTAATATTGATCTATATTTTTATGTTAATTACCTTGAACCTAACTTCTCAATATTATATGAGGGGAAAATGTGCAACTTTAATAACCTCGGAAATCTTGGGGCCTGTATTATGTTGGAGATTGGATTACAAATTTAGAAGAAATGGCTTGGCTTTTCTGTGGGAATAAGCAGATGTGTTAAACAAAACAGAACATCACATGCATCTGGCTGTTTAGTACAGTGATGTTCAGACAAAAGCTTTCAATAACTCAGTCGCTCTCAATGCTTATTCATACGAGTGAACAGGTTAGAGCATGCCATGAACCATAAAAAGCTGGAGACAATAAGATTAATATACCAATAGAAAGGCAGCTTTACCAACATGTTTTATATATAAGTTGCAGAGAGATTCACATACATTCACTCTGCACCATACATCACCAGACACCCACCGGAGTGGGACGGACTCTCGACGTGGCTATCAGTAAAATGGTATCAGTGGCAGGTTTTTTAGCAGTCGAGGATCTGTTTCACTCTCCATCCAGCACGCACTGCTGGGTTTGAGCAGCGGAAGCAGTAGTAATTCGGGAAGTTAGTGACAGAGATGGAGGAACTCTCCCCTTCCCCCTTCACTATTCAGTGAATCTCCTCTTGGAAAGTCCTGAAAAGAAATAGAGCAAGGAGAGACAGGCGTGCTGACAGACGTGCACATGTCTTACAGAACCCAACTTCATCTGCAAAGGCTGGATCCTAAGCATCTGCCTCAAGATATGCCTCCAGGGTGTGAAAGCCTTTACAACATGTAATTTGCCCCTTGGACAGCTAAAAAACATACTTAAGCAAAAAAAAAAAAAAAAGAGAAATCTCATTTCCATCTATGCCCTCTAAGAAAGGACACACAAAAGTAATTTCTGCTGTTTGAGGCTTGAAAATAGCTTTTCAGTCCTAAGCACAAAACTGACCACAGAGATTTTTAAATGTGAGAGTCTCTAAGAGATCATACCCTTTCTGCTCTGTACCTTGTAAGCTTTGTCTGATGCTATGCTTATAAACTAAATTGCTGAGCCTCGTGCAAGTAACTTAGTAACTTGAATTTCTGAATTGCTGAATGAATGAATATAAATGCAGTGGTAACATAGCTTGGTAAATTCACCTGAACACTTCAAGTCTGTTTATTTCTTGTTAGGCTGAATGCTTTCAAGAAAATTACAAGGCAAGCCAGTGTTGGATTAGGCATCTTCAGCTGAAGACCCCTGCACTCTTGAGAAATTCGGGATTCAGCTAAAATGAAAGGGTCTGCAATAACAATAAAAAATAAATACAGATCCAGAATGAGACAAATGGTACCAGTGTAGTTGCAGCGCCGTGAAGTACTTTCCAGTTCCTGCTGTCTACTGTAGATAGAAGTCTCCCATGTTAACACCATACAGTTAGTGTGTTCAACTCATTCGCTGATTAACTGCGTTGCCACATCACACTGGAACGGGTTGCCCAGAGAGGTATTGGAGGCCCCATCCCTGGAAACATTCAAAACCAGGTTGGACGGGGCTCTGAGCAACCTGATCTAGTTAGCGGTGTCCCTGCTCACTGCAGGGGGGTTGGACTAGATGACCTCTAAAGGTCCCTTCCAACCCAAGACATTCTATGATTCTATGATTCTATCTCGACAGAAAACCATGGGGAGCGTGTTATGGTCTGAGCAGAGCCTGAAGACTTTCTTCCAGCTGTCACTTCCAAAAAGGTAAAAATTCATGCCCAATGAATTCAAGAGGAGAGATTGCTCATTTATTTCATTTAATCACAAATTTTGCCACAATTTTTATTTAGGTTATATTCCAAGCCAGAACCTAAAAACTCCTACCTTGGTTCGATGGGAGTTTAGCAAAGAGCTTGTTAAGACTGTTTGGAGCTCTGCTAGATTTTGGGTCAGAGTCTAGTTTAGTGCTGTGCCACAGGTGGCTAAGGATGTCCAATTCTCTCTCACATATTTAGGTTTTACTTGTTTGCTTTATTTTACGCAAAAATTGAAAAAAGCAGAAGACAGACTTAGCACAAGCATGCTGACATACCTTGGCTGTGTCTCAGCACAAATTCTGGAACGATGCTTTTAACCACATGAAGCTGGTTTTTTTACCATATTTCTTTCTGCAAAAGGCCGTACACTACACTTCAGGAGGACAATGTGCTGCAGTTTACTGCTGAAGTGGAAATCACACTGAAAGTTAAACAGCTCATTTAGCTTGCTATCAGTTAGGAGTAATTGAAGGTTCTTGACCTCTTTTTTTTTTGATAGTTGATGTATCATGAACGGTGTTTGGGCAAAATGATGGCCATCCCCACTAGGGGAGATATGTAAATGACAGATATTACTTAGATGCATCATCTCTTATCTAGACAAGATGAGCTGTTAGGTGAAAGACATGTCATGCTGAGGCTTGGCACTGTGCTGGGCACAAGGGTCAGGTCTGAGCTCTGGGTAGCAATGCAATATGAACAGCAGCAGTAACATATTCTTCCTTTTGGCATTAGGATTTTAGGTCTAGAATGTGAAAAAAGTCTGGCTATTTTCACAGTTTAATCCTGAAGCAGAGCATCAGTAAGGCTTTCAAAAGTCCCAGTAAACTTAAGCCAATGGGGAGCATAGCTAAAAATATCCCATTCCTTATTTATAGCTTCCTATGTCTTACTGAATAAAGTAAAAGTCACTTGAAGTATGAGCATTCACATTCAGTGTTGCTGAAATACAGAGTCAACACACTGGCAACATACCTTCAAAGTAAACTTTAGTTTCAGGATAAACATCAGAGCAGTGCTGAGCTTTGCTTCACTCTGAAAAGTCATCCATCTAATGGCTATGTCTCTGAATCAGATATTTTAATCCTCTTAGAAGACTTAAAATGATCCACTCTGAGAGTTACTCTGCCACTTCTATATTTAACTAATGGCAAAACTTTAACGGGAAATTCACACTGTTCACGAAATTCTGATCATGCCATCTCTTAATGAGATACATTTGTCCATTTTACTGGAAACCAAGGAAATAAGATTTTGGAGGCTTAGGTTGAGACTTCTGAAGACAGGTGATGAATTTTTTCAACTTGCTTTGAAAAATCTGAGTGATTTGATACATAGGTAAGAAAATAAAATATAAAATTGCATGGACTTCTCATTCAGATACCTCTATGCTTGACAGAGCAGGCTCCTACTTTTATAAGCTTTTTAATTTTGCTAGTATTAACATGGAAGTCACAAATGCAGTGACAAATATAGAATAATTACTATGGCAGCCAATTCCATGATCACCTTACTTTGTGCCCAGAGCCAAGTGATAATAACTAGACACAGGCATGCTACCTTGCTCGGGCTACTGGATTTTACTCAAGTACCCGTGCACCCTTAGTCATGTCCACGTTGCTTGTGAACATTATTTACATGTGCATTTTTTTTCCCCAGAATAAACATATGGCAAGTAGGACAGATTCGGCCTGCAATGCACAGCCAGACTTGCAACCAAAATTTTCCTTCAGACACTGATGTAACAGAACAATCATTTTTCTAGGAGCATTTTCTTGGTTATACTGTCATTGTGCAGACTTTACTACCACTTAAAATAGCAGTGGATGCCAGACTTCTGACCTACCAACCAGGACAACGGCCCTTTGATTTTGCATCATTGATACACTAATGTCATACTGTTATTTTTAAACATATGGAACGTACCATGCCACCCAATCTGGCATTAGCAATTCTTGCCTAGGCTCTATTTCTTCTCTTCTGCTGCTCCAGTGGAGCAGTTCATGCTGCTTTTTCCTGTCTTTATCACAGCACTGGCATTTGAGGTACCATCAAGAAAAATGTGGTTTTCTTTAGAAATGGACTTGAGTTCTAGATATTTTTATGTATGGCCATAAAGAATTATTAGAAATAACAAAAATCTTTACCAGTATAAACCAAATATGGACAAATAAGCTTAAAGGAGAACAATTTTCCCCTCTTTGAGAGAGTACCAGCTTGGCAACGGAAACAGTACAGCATTCAAAGAAAAAGACGTAGCCTTTTTTACGTTCCTTACTGAAGCCTGAAGATGATGTGGAGATTTTACATAACAGTCTTTGAAAATAAAATACCTGATCATTCAAATACAGATCCATGATGCATTCACATAATTTGAATTATATACTCAGACAATTTCTGACCATTGATTCATGGCCAGACCTGGCTAGGGTAACTTGTCATGACTGTATCGGCAGAACCATCATACACAGCCCCCCTTTCTCTTCAGTTAAAGAAGTCAAATAACCGCAACACCTAGAACTAGTGTATGACTGATGGGGCTAAGTCTACGCCTATTTAGTAAGCCTGACCTCAGCCCCATCTCTGGCACGAGCAGCACACTCAGCTTGGTTTCCAAAACTGGCATCCTCAGATGCACTGAGTCATCTCTGAACCTGTGGGTGAAGATGATAGTGATGACAGTGCTCCCGGAAACATCTCTAACTTCCCACTCAGTGAACAAAGTTCCCTGTTTTGTATGGCAAGCACTAAGCGAGGTTACAGCAAACCTCAGGGGAAGGAGGCTCTGGGAGGCTGACATTTTCAGAAAATATGCATGTATTTCCTCCCATCTCAGAGAGAGGTTTTGAAGCTTTCACCCATTCATCCTGCATGCAGCTTTGCCTTCTGGCCTTAAGTGACAGAGTGACTCTTTTGCTTATGCAAAAAAGAGGTTAGCATTCCTGCTGAAAGAGCTGTCTCCATTTTGCACTGATCAATGCCCCTGTTGGGGTCTGTGAAGGGCTTTATCAGGCAAAAAGGCCAACAACCCCATTCTTCCCTCGGTCTGTAACCCCTCTGCCCATTTGCAATGCTAGGAAGCACATCACGGTAAATAGCATCTGCTCAGGGACCCCACTGCATCTTGCAGGAGGTGAAGATAGGGTCTCTGCATGCAATGGGGCAGACAGGCATCTCAGGAGGGGGAGAGATGAGCTGCAGAGAGAGACCTTGTTACCCTCCCTCACAACCTCCTACTGTCCTCTGAAAATCATCCCTCCCAAACAACCCCAGGAGTCTTATAAAATGGGCAGCAGATCCCATTACAAGTAGCCTTGGACCACAGTAGTGGTTGATCTTTTTTCCACTCTCTTGGTGAGGATGGCAAGTCCTATGCAGTGGCTATTTCTACAACAGCAGTAGTTGTCTTTCTCCCACCTTCTTGTATTTCTGGTGGTGCTTCTGCCAGCTGGGTTTGAAGATGGGTCTTTCTAAGGCAGCAGTCTCAGCCACAGCAGTTCCAGTTCCATGCTTTAAGGCATCGTTGCCAGCAGTATCATGGAGTTGCTTGGCTCTCTAGGGACAAAAAAGACTACAGGTTGCAAATCACCATTGTAGGTTTTAATACTGCACTCATGCCACTTGCAAACATGAGACTTGTAAATGAATCACTGAAGCACAGTAAAACCTCCAGGGACTGGAGAAATATAGGCAGGAACTGCAGCAATAAAAAAATCACATGCCCTGTCATTTTACAGTCTCTACAGTTTTTGTGCATGGTACAATACCCCTAAAATTGATAAACTTACTTCAAAAAATGTTTCCTTTTTTTTTTTTTCATCTAGACAAGCAGCAGCCCTTATAGATTTTTCTTGGAACAGAGCTTCCCAATAAGAAGTCTGGAATATGATCCCCTCACATCAGCTTCACCTCAGCTATGTCTGACTCAGTTGTGAATCTTAATGGGTCAGGTCTTTTTTTAGACATCTTTACAATGAAATAATTGAATTGAATGCAAAATGCTGTATTATTGAGGTTTAGGTCATGCATGACTTTAACGTACCTGCAGCTTCAGTATCCATCGACTCCTTGACAGTGGCTATCCAGATACACTTTCAATATACAGATGTGCTCTGCTTGCTGAGGCACTGAATGAAATACTCAGGGCTATCTCTCATCTCTCTGAAGTAGGGAGCCTATCACACTTGGTCAGATATTTAGTGCTGCTGGAGGAATTACACAGAAGAATTAATGTAAACAGACTTATATGGCAGCAATACCTAGGGTTCCTGAAGTAAGTGTAGATGATTAATGTTCCATGCGACCCGCAGAAATGTAGGTTACTCCAGATTGAGTACTCTCAGATGTTCTCCACCATGTACAGGAAAATACTGGATGACAGAATTCCCACTCAGCAAAGCAAAAGGGGTAGAGGACATTGTACTTAGCCTCCCTTTAGAAAATATGACACGGGTATAAAATCTCTCAGCGCTTCTGCTTTACCCACAGGGCTTAATTAAATCTGATGAAGGTTAATAACTGGGAATAGGTAAATCTCAAAGTTTACAACATGTAGATTTTATCTCAATGAGCACCTTTTTTTCAGAGGCCAATTATTCTGCTCTCCTAAACAGAGATTAATTGGGTGACCTGCTCCCAGGGCATACGGCCTAGTGACCCCTCTGCTCAGCTTTGAAAGGGCTGTCTTCCAGGATGCATCATGAAATTCTTAACTGCAATTTGCTGCTACTTAGTTCTCAGGGGAAGGATTTCACAGCATTGCTCTGTCTGGTGAAAGAGTTTTCTCACACACCTAGCAGATTTAAAGCATGTTACTTAGACAGCAAGGGCTACTGTGTCCTAGTGCACCAGAATGAGGGAATGGACTGTCCTCTTTCCCTGTGAAGAGCTTTGCCTTCAAGCATTTTTAAAAGAGACTTCTTTTCTAATCAAATGGGTTTTAGTAAACCTGTTTAAATTCATTGCTTCCCTTGCATATATAACGCAGAATGCCAGAAAGCAATTGGTGTCAGTAGCCTCTGTCCTGGACACTTAGTACTTTCATCCATAAAGCACTTCACAAACATCAGCTAATCCTTGTAATGTTCTTATAAAATGCTGTAGGTAAAGCATTAGAGCTAGGTAAATAACTCACTACCAACAGTTTCAAGAATTAAACCCCTTTTTGCATGTAAACTATTGCCAACCCACTGTGATGGGTTTTTTTCCCTCCAGTCCCCAGGCATGTGCTGCATTGTTTGCAGAACACATGGAAGTGGGGGCTCTGGTGCTCTCCATTAGGAGACATGGCTCTATTTGATCCCTTGAATGAAATTTTCTCCTCTGGCAAAAGTGGATACTGCCAGTAGCACTTGTTCAAATTCTTTGGGAAACCTGCATCATCTTACACATACAGTTTTGTGGATGAGTTGAAGGGCTCCATGCTGTTCAGTGAGGGATCTCCCGCTTCCCCCTCCCATTGGCCACCTGGCTCACAGCCATGCATCCCCACCACTTGTCTTGGGCTGGCTCTGGTGATCACCAGACCTGTCCGTGAACCGCCACGCACCTGCCTGACAGCAGAAAGTAAAAGCAGTGACAACCCTGGCTAGCTCTCTGCTGCGTTAGCATGTCAAATTGGCTCTTGGAAAAAAGCAAGGAGTGCCAGAACTGGCACAAGGGAGAATGGGAGATCTGGAGGAAGGCCAGGGGGTGAGAAAGGCAGGGCCAGCAGCAGGTCAGGAGGACGATGGCCCTTCTGAATGTGTCTCCTGGTCAGTTCTCCTGTGTAGCAATGGGAAAAAGCAATGCTTTTGTATCACTTCCTTTACACTGATGGGTTTGAGCGGTCTTAGTGTTGAAGAGGATCACAGAGAAAGAGAGAAGTAAATTAAGAACAAAAAAAGGAAAGGATTATTCTAATATTTGACCAACGAGTCTTCTACCTCCTTTGTTAGAGGCAGGAAATGGCATGTTGTACTTTTCTTTTTTTTCTTTAAGGAAACTTTGTCATCTGCTCATTTTCCATGATTGATCAATGCTCTCAAGCCTTTGCAGTTCCCCATCGCTGGTAGTCCTCAGGCAGAAAATTCACGAATGGAAGACAGATGGGACGGTCCAGAACTGAAGAAAGAAGAAAGTAGTGAAGTGGATAATTTCCTAACAACTCCTTATTGTGTTGTGACTATAATTGAAAATCCAAAATGTAGTTATGCATAATGTGCGGCCAAATAACTATCATCTATTGCTCTTTTTAGGTTTTTGCATGAAATTTTATTTACTTTTCTAGCTTACCAGCGTAAACGCATGCAGAAAATAATTTTGTAAATCCTACAGCCATTGCACGACAGAAAAATACTCAGTTAATTATATATTATATACTGCAAATATGTTGCTCTGGATAGATTGCCTTATTTTGGAAAGCACTTGTAGATGAAATATTTGATGAACGATAACCATAGGAAGCAGGCAAACCAAAACCCAAGAGAAGAAATAAATCTGAAGGAAATAGAGTGCAGCAAATAAAGTACAGAAAAATAAAAGAGTTTTTGTCTCCAGGAAAAAAATGGTGAATCTTGTTAGTCAGTTGACTCAGCCAGATCAGATTGTTAGGGGGTTTATGATTTAATTCAGCAAGTTGCTTAAACATGTCTCTCCACATTTGAACAATCCCACTTACATATTTAAGTTAACCATGTGTTTAAATTGTTTGCTGAATCAAGGCCTTCTGAAAGACATGGTACATAAGTACTGAGTAACACTTCTTGGTGCGATGCTAAAACAGCCACATGTTCTGTGCCAGATGCAATTTCTTAGAATTGCCGCATCTGGTCACATATATATGTTCTGGTTTTTGTCTGCATTAGCAACATCTGCAAGTTTTGCTCCTTTTAGCTGGGAGTGAATCCAGTACTCTATTTTGGGAATTACTTTGCTGCCAAAACACCCCTAACAAACTACCTCTATTCATAACAGGAGAGTTCATATTCTGTTTTTCTAAACTTTTTCTCAATTATAAACAGCTTAAAACTCTTTGAATGGTACTATTAAGTCATTGAATCTCACTCTTTTTTAGCTAATTACTAACATTATTTCTATTTTGGGGGGGTATATTTTCATCTTTGGAACTCAATCAGATTTTCTCCTATAAAGCCAAGTTTCATCATTATTCTGTGCTAAAGGCTGAATTTTCAAGCATGCCAATACAGCTGGCATGACATTGGCCTTCCTAATTCAAGGACACAAAGGATTACCCTAAACCATAAGCAGAAAAGATCCACATTTGTTCTGTTAATCAAGGTTTTTCTTCTTTGTCAAACGTGATTTGTACTTGCCTCACAGCTACGTCTCTGAGCAACTCGGTGTTCCCTGGAAGCCCTTTAGTCAGTAAGAGATGAGCACGCAATTCTTCACCTGCCGCACTATTTACAGAGCCAATGGATGGGAGCAAAGTAATGCAGAGCAGTAACTGTCAGTAATTTACCCAGCAGTGACCACTAACATGTAAGATATCACCAGGACTTTAGCAAAATCCCATTGTTTCAGTTTAATCAGGAATAGCAGGATCACTTTCTCTCAGCTCTTGCTTCTTTCACAGATTTTTCTCCAGCTATAAAAAAATATAAAAAATAATAATTAAAAAAATAAACAATAAACAAAGTTTTGGAAACCAGAATGCATTCTGTTCTCTATAAAACAGTTGAAATTGTATATGGTTGATGTGGCAGGAATGATGGGGGTCCGAGCTTCAGGAACAGAGAGAAACATCAGAGCAAGCAGTTCTTCGGGCAGAGGAAGCGAAACCCTAGTTTTCAACATATCTCTCTTACTCTCTTGCTCTCCCTCAACTGCTTGAGTCTCTGATTGCCTAAAAATTGGTGATCTTATTTGTCTTTTTCACAGTGGGGAACTAACGGCCCTTTAGCTTGCTGTCTTCACCAAACTCACAGAATCTTTGTCAGATTTGATTGAAATTCAGCAATGGATTAGAAAACGGGAGCCCAGCTTGTACCTACACATGCAGAATGAGTGATGAAACAAGCCTCATTTCAGTGGGAGATCAAGCTAAAATCCTCCCACTCAGTGAGATGTCTCTGAGATTTTACTCTAGGAATTGAGGCAGTCAGCACTGTCATAGAGAAAAACTCCAAAATCAAAAACAAACAGAAAATGTCAACTGAGGCAGCCCTTTAGTTCATAAACTGAATATTATGGGTATGAAAAGCAGGTGGTGAGAACAAACATGCCACCTCACAGTGCTCACAAGGGCATTTGTGCCATGTAGCGGGTGATTATGGCTGAAAGTGGCTGAGGGCAGCAGGCTCTGTCCTCCGGGGTTGTCCATGGGGGGCGTCAGGGTGGAGTATGGGTGCTGGAAGTGTTTGAGGCCCTGCGCAAGACCACAGCCCCTTACAGATTCACACAAGACTTGCCCAACCTCATCCTCATTTTCTGGCAGTCTTACTTAGTTTAATAATGAATTTTGGACAGAGCTTGCATGAAAGACGCTTTATAATATCCTGCAAAGTCCTGAGTGACTCCACTGAAGATTTCATGATGTCTTTGATGAAAGATCCCTGGCTATGTAAAAATCTTTCTTGATTAGTGAAGTCAGCTGCTGTTGGGATGATTTGGGTGGATTTATTTCCTCTTTTAAATTCAAATTACCTCCAAATAAGTTTTCAAGGCACTGCCTATAGATTAAAGGATAGGAGGAATGTGACACGGAGTATTTCAGTACAAGATTTTCCTCAGAAAACTAATCACTTGGGATTCTGGTTCTGCTAAATAAGTTATCTGAACAGGCCCAGAACTTTTAGCTGCAGTATATACCTGATCCAAAAAGTTACTGAACACAGTTAACATCCCATAGAAGCCAGTGCTCAGCAGGGGCGCCCTGTGCCTCACGAGGAGCATTTGGGATTCTTTTGCTCTCTGGTGCCTCAGTGAGTGTCTGGCCTTCGTCCTGCAGCAGCCAGGAGGCATCTGCTCATTGACGCTCAGGGAACAGGAGAGGCCCGGCAGGACTTGGGAGGTCTTGTAGCTGGTGTTAGTGTGGCTGGCTGCCCACCAGCAGCCCTCAGTCCCCCACTCCCAGCTGCCTGCTGGAGCAGCTGGGCTATTGAAGATGTAAAAGCCCCTGTAATTGGTGCTGGTGAGGCCGCACCTTGAATACTGTGTTCAGTTTTGGGCCCCTCACTAAAGAAAAGTCATTGCGTTGCTGGATTGTGTCCAGAGGAGAGCCACAAACCTGGTGAGGGGTCTGGAGCACAAGTCTGATGAGGAGCAGCTGAGGGAACTGGGGTTGTTTAGCCTGGAGAAGAGGAGGCTGAGGGGAGACCTTATCGCCCTCTACAACGACCTGAAAGGAGGCTGTAGTGAGGTGGGGGTCAGCCTCTTCTCCCTGGTAACGGCTGATAGGACAAGGGGGAATGCTTTGAAGTTGCGCCAGGGCAGGTTTAGGTTGGACATGAGGAAAAATTTTTTCACTGAAAGGGTTGTCAAGCATTGGAATGGGCTGTCCAGGGAAGTGGTGAAGTCCCCATCCTTGGCAGTGTTTAAAAGATGGGTAGACACGGTGCTTAAGGATATGGTTTAGTGGTGGGATGGCAGTGTTAAGTTAACAGTTCAACTTGATGATCTTAAAGGTCTTTTCCAACCTAAACAATTCTGTGATTCAATGATTCTATGATTTCCTTATTTTAAAAAGAAAACTTCCTGAGGAATGGACAGTGAAGGTGATACATCTCAAATACATACAGCACTGGAAAAAGCTTACTGTATCTGTAGGAGAATGGAAATTTTATAACTATGATCTTGGTATTTGAAAGGATTACATATTGAAAGAGAACATATACTGCCCTCAGACTATGGGGTCTTTGAGGTGATGATAACTGATAAGATACAAAGATATTATAGGAGTTGAAGGCAAGAAAAGATGAATATTCTCATCTGCCATGTTCATCTGGAGCAATGGACTAGATTATGAAACAAGGATGCTGCGGAGAGTCCTTTTTTTATCAAAAGAAAAATAACCTGGGACCTCTGTTTTCCTGAGCATTCTGCTGTTTTTCTGCAGAGAATGTGTTACAACAGGTGTTCATGAGAATACTTACAGCAAAGATTTTGACTAATAAATGAAGTTCCCCCTTCTGCTGCTTGTGTCCAGCTGCAGTTCTGCTACAGGATTTGCCAGAGTTGTGCCTGTCTCTGTTGAAAGAGAAGAAGGAGACTGGCAAACAATATCTCTTTTCTTTTGATTTTGTTGTCCCTTTGGTAATACCTAGGGAAAAAAGGGTAACGTTTAATCATTATCACTAGCATACAGGCACACACATTCACTTGTTTCGTGCGCTTAATGATTTTCATTTGAGAATGTGACTTAAGGAGCGACTCCAAAACACAAAGAAGATGTGACAATTTAGGCTGGTAATATTGTGCTGACTGAACATAGCAGTATGTTTTTAGGCAGTTGTGTTAAATACATACTCCTACAGAATGGTTGATCAAAAGTAGCTCATAGTTTTAAGAGTAGGTAAAGAATACTTACTGATTAATCTCATCTCAGACAGCTGTGCCTGTCATGCCATTTTAGCTTCGTTTTACAGATTATTCATGAACTAGGAGTTCATTTTAATCTGCACTATAGACCTAGTTACATCATGATAAAACAAATGCCCTAGACCATCCACAAAGTGAGATGATTTATGATTCTAATGTAATCAATAGGATAAAGTGATGCGCAGGTATTGTTTATGATTGCACACTAGAATAACTATTCAAAATCATGTTTAACCTATCTGTTTAGCACAAACAGAAATGCCACATAATTGTTTTTCTTTTTAATTCCTCATTGCCCTGGGGGAAAGGAAAGTAAATGGCAGTTTACCATAATTTTATTTGGAGGTCACTTATTCTTCCTTTTCACCTGTTTTCAAATATGCCTAGCAAATACAGGTTTCCATGTGTTTAAAAGTTCTGACAACTGTTACCACTGCTAACAGTTGTCCTGGGTTGCAGAGCTAGGGATTTTAGAGCTTAGTGTGTACTGTCAGATTGTAGGATATGTTTTTTTCTTGCTGGTCCTAGAATCACTTTCTGCTTGGTCATTCCTCTTTTCATGACCTATGAAGCTAGTTTAAGCAAGTCTTTGATGAAAACTAATTGCATGGATCCCTAAAAAATGCTTTAATATCTCTATGTTTGTTACTGTGTTGGGGTTTTTTTTGTCTCTATTGCCAAAAGCTGTCAAAGAAGAGAGTCTTGCACAGTAAAAAGAAGATTAAAGACAGCCCGGCACTGTAATTCTAACAAAATGCCAACGCATTTTAAAGATAGCACATATATCAACAATTTATAATTAAAATATAGAGAAATCCTAAATATAAATTGGAAAGTAAAAATTCTAATACTCATAATTCTTCTTCTTAAAAAAAAAAGAATATTGCTATTGCAAACCCTAATGCATTGTTTTCCTACTTTCTAAAGCTGAATTCTCATTAAAAGTGATCTGTTCAAGTGAAAAAAGGAAGACAGAAGAGTACATTTTCATTTATCTACTTTAATCCTATGAAAAATAAATTAAGGTGTGCACAGAGATGTATTCCTTTCTGCATTCTGGCTATAGCATACAAAGTCCAATAGTTTACTCAAGTTGCAACTTTATTTTTTATTTTCAATGGAACAAAACCCCACAATAAATCATAGAGGTTAAGATAATGAAAAATCTATGTGAAAAGAATGTAAGCATTTTTGTATTTAAACTGTGGTTTTAAGTTCCATGAGTAATTAACTGACATGGACATTTTGCTTGCTATTTTAGTAGACATAAAACAAGACAATTATAAGAGGTTGACAGACCAATAGAGTTACAAATTAAAAACAAAAAAAAAAGAAAGAAAAAAGAAAACACACATCTAGGGCAGAAGATAGACTAGCTACTTCCTTAACAAACCAAATACCAATCAAAAAATTGTGAGATCTCGATGGAATTTATAAGAAGGCAACTTTGGACAGTAGATGAGTTCATATGGAATATTAATTTTAAGACATAAGACATTCATCAGTAATATTCTGATCATCTAGAAATTATTATCATTGTTCTTAAAACACTTCCAGTGAGAGAAATCATATGCGTTTAACGTTAAAATATTTTAAGATACATACAGATTAACATTTAGACATACTTCTTAACATCTAGTTATGTTTTCCTGCTGAACAGTTTGAAAGACCCTGTGTTATTGACTGTTTTCTCGTAATAAGTGGTATGAGCAACAATATTGGTGCCATATATATTCCTGCTGGTGGAATAAACCTCCAAATTTGATTCAAACGCACAGTCCATTTTATTGCATACTTCGACTTCCTCATTACTAATATGCGAGACAATACAAGAATTCCATAATAGACGGATACACTTCCGAATATACCTATATCCTTCCCCTCTTTATAGGTCCAAACAGAGTTCTTACGAATTAAAATGACAACTACCCATGAAAGGTGATGTCAAATTTCCCTTTTGGAAGCTTTTAACAGTATAACACTTAAACCCTTAACTGTTACTATTCTTACAAACGTCCAGTTTTCTTTGAGTCTAGCTAACTACTTGACTTTAAAACTGTGACATGACAGCATGTTCTACAGATACATTGAGTTACTTCTTTTGGCATTTTTGAATTCACAGTTCCTTTTAATTTCTCATTAAACTTCCAAAGTGTTTACAGACAAGAAAATGGAATATACTGTTCTGCCTACTCTATATAGTTTGTTGTTATTATAAGTAAATCATCAGGAAACCAAATGACAGGTACTTAGAACAAAAAAACAATCCCTGCTTGAAACAGTTTATAATCTCACTGTAATCGATAAGAATTATTTTATCTGACTTAACCTACTCTGGTTCTAAAACCACCCTCAGACTTTTCTGTCTTTCTTGATGTGTGATTTTTTCCTCCATTTCATCATTATTTTCAGTCTTCTCTGAACACCCTGAAACTCTGTAATACCATATCTGAAAAGAGGTGATAAGGGCTAAATAACTGCTACTGTGGAAGAAGACACATCACTGGGTACTCTGCCCTGGTAAGACTGCACCTGGAGTACTGTGTCCAGTTCTGGGCTCCCCGTATCAAGAAAGATGAGGAGCTCCTAGAAAGAGTCCAGAGCAGGGCATCAAAGATGATGAGGGGACTAGAGCATCTCTCCTGTGAGGAAAGTCTGAGAGGGCTGGGCTTGTTTAGCCTGAAGAAGAGAAGACTGAGAGGGGATCTCATCAACACGTACAAATATCTTAAGGGTGGATGTCACGAGAATGGAGCCACTCTTCTCAGTGGTGCCCAGCGACAGGACAAGGGGCAATGGGTACAAACTGAAACATAAGAGGTTTCAGTTGAATATGAGGAAGAACTTCTTTACTCTGAGGGTGACAGAGCACTGGAACAGGCTGCCCAGGGGGGTTGGGGAGTCTCCTTCTCTGGAGATATTCAAAGCCTGCCTGGACGATGTCCTGTGCAACCTGCTCTAGCTGAACCTGCTTTAGCAGGGGGGTTGGACTAGATGATCTGCCAAGGTCCCCTCCAACCCTTGCCCTTCTGTGATTCTGTGATAACTGTATCCCATTCTGAATTAATATTTACAGTTTTGGTCCCTTCTTGGAGCTGTATCGAGGGTGCTCCAAAAAATGCCTGTTGGATTGACGGTGTATGCAATGAATTGGCACAGTCCTCAGGTGCTACACTGGCACCACTTTCCTAATCAATGATGTACTCAATTTTTTGGGTCAATTATGTGTCTGACTGTATGTTTCTGGCAGAACTCTGCAAACTCTCACCCAGCACCCATATAATCCTAGCAGAAATCACCAGTTGAGGTGGGCTAATGGAAGTCCGTAAAGGACAAGAGCACATACTAATGCCTGTCAAAAGCCATACAGAGGTATGGCTCATTTCAGCAGAGCTGGAAAGAGGAAGAATGGTTTATTTCTTTGTGACTTTTCCATCAGTTGTGTTTTTTGCATGATTAAATGTAATATTTTCTAAAAGTGCCATAAGGTAAGTATTGCTTGTGTATCTCAGAAAAAGCCAGGACTATAAATATATTTCTGATTCCTGTAGTCTCATAATATTTATAGCATGCATAAAAACCCACTGGTCTTCACAGAGAAAAATAATTATAATTACTATTTCTTCCTACATGTAAGTGGTTTTTAAAGTATTTTGTTCTATCTCTCCAAACTGAACATCTTTCTGAACCAAGAAAAAGAATAGATAGAAATATTTAGTCAGGTTGTGTTTTTTCAAGTTTCCCTACTTCAATTTTTTATAGGTTTATTCTGTTTTATTTTTAATAAGAATGCATCAGACGTAGTCCAACTCTTTGAAGTCTATGAGACACGTTTTGCTTTCAAAGCAAGTTGATGAAGTTTTCAATGCACAAAATTCACTTCCGTTATCACCCTACTGCTTTTCTCAATGTTGTGTCTTCTCACTCAAAGGCCTGTATCTACCAGCATAGCTGATACCATGACAGCTACAAATACAGTTCTCTCAATTGCTTATCTTGCAAAAAATCTCAGGCTAACCCACTTCCATTCTGCAGCACAGTCCCTTTGCGCAATAGGGATAGTTACCTTCCATTCATGACATTATCTCTGAGCTAGTTAAATGTTTTTACCCTGTTTGCATTTGAGGTTCCTCTTGTCCTATCTAGAAATGATGCAGGCTGAGCAAACTGAGACTGTTGCCATGAACCCAATGAGCTTGAGCCAGGGAAGCTAAGAAATGTTACTGCTACAGGATGTCAGTAACGTATAATCACCTTTCCAGCAGCAAGTTCAAAAAGTTTCTTTGAATTAAAGCTTAAGCTAATGTTTGGTTCAAAAAGAATCAACACACATAATTATTTTATAATGGATCGTTATTCAGAGTTCATGTATAATTTTTTAACATTGAATGTTATTTGATTCTATTTTCTAAGGCAATGAAAACTAATGCATTTTGATGGTGTTTAACATGTTCTGCTGTTGTGAAATCCAAAGTATGACCAGTTTATAACATTTTTTACATGTGATAATTCTTTGTGGTGGGTTGACCCTGGTTAGGTGCCAGGTGCCCAACAAAGCCACTCTCAGCTGGATAGGGAACAGAAAATATAATGAAAGGCTTGTGGATCAACATAAGGACAGGGAAGGATCATTCACCAATTACCATCACAGGAAAAACAGACTTGACTTGGGGAAAAATGATTTAATTTTTTACCAATGAAATCAGAGTACAATAATGAGAAATAAAAGCTACATCTTGAACCACCTTCCCCTTACCCCTCCCTTCTTCCCAGGTTTAACTTTACTCCCGATTTTCTCTACCTCCTCCCCCTGAGTGGTGCAGGGGGACAGGGAACAGGGGTTGGGATCAGTTCATCACACGTTGTCGCTGATGCTCCTTCCTCTGCAGGTGGAGGACTCCTCACACTCTTCCCCTGCTCCAGCATGCAGTTCCTCCCATGGGAGACAGTCCTCCACCAACATCTCCAACATGAGTCCTTCCCACAGGCTACATTTCTTCACAAACTGCTCCAGCATGAGTCCATTGTTTCCATGGGATGTAGTCCTTCAGGAACAGACTCCTCCAGCGTGGGTCCCCTGCGGGGTCACAAGTCCTGCCAGCAAACCTGCTCCAGTGTGGGATCCTCTCTACATGGGTCCACAGACTGGCAGGAGCCTGCTCCAGCACAGGTTTCCCACAGGGACACAGCCTCCTTCAGGCATCCACCTACTCTAGTGTGTGGTCCTCCAAGGTAGATAGCTGCTCCACTGATAACCTCCATGGGCTGCAGGAGGACAGCCTGCCTCACCATGGGATTCACCATGGGCTGCAAAGGAATCTCTGCTCTGGTGGCTGGAGCGCCTCCTTGCCCTCCTTCTTCACTGACCTTGGTGTCTGCATAGTTGTTCCTCTCACATATTCTCACTCTTCTCTTTTGTCTGAAGTTGCTGTTGTGCAGCAAATTTTTCCCTTTCTTAATTATGTTACGCCGAAGTCACTACCACCGTCGCTGGTGGGCTTGGCCCTGGCCAGCAGTAGGTCTGCCCTGGAGGTAACTGGCATTGACTTTATGGGACACAGGGAAAGCTTCTAGCAGCTTCTCACAGAAGCCAACCCTATAAGCCCCGACTACCAAGACTTTTCCATGCAGATCCAATACATTATCATGTATAAATATTATTTATCATATTGATTATTTAAATCATGGTATAAAAGTTTAAGAAAGAATTATGAAATTGCTAGTTTGTGCTAGGACTATTGCTTTGTTTTCTGGATAATGTTGGATAAAGGCTCAAAGCCATCAGGTTTTTAGTCAATAGTTTTGGAATGTCTTACACAAATCTTCAGTGAACTCTGTCAGAATAGTTGACTTATTGACCAGAAAAGGTTAAAGTTTTTCTGAGCAGGAACTGTGAGTGAAATGCCTTTGGGTCAATCTGAATATATAAGGCTGGAAAAAAATTACATTCATTGCTCAGACAAAAACTGGAGACACAGGTTTGTTCAAGAGGTATTCTTTGAGTTGTGACACAGGAGTGGTAGGACGTGTCAGTAACATAGGTTCAAAGAACATGTTGCACATACCCTGTTAAATGTTTTCTTAGGAATAAGATGACTTTAATTGCTCTTATTTACAGTTTTCTGGTTTAAATGTTCCCTAAGAAGCAAAGCTGAAGCCTAATCCCATAAACCAGCATCTTTTCCTAAAACTTTCTAGAGATGATGAAAAAGGGCTAATACCTGGCTATACCGAGACTTCCTATGCCCTTCCATATGCTGTGCAACAGACAGAAGTTTGCCTTTCAACTGATTCCCTTGTTTCCTTGCCTACCCAAGGAAGTCTGCGAAGAAAATCTATTCAGAAGCTGTGGCAAGCTTTTGAGAAGATGTCCTTTCTGTCTATACACCTCTCATATCTCTGGCTTTTTCTCTCCAGTCATCAACTAAAAGAAAGACATGCAATATCTGTATTCCTTTTCCTTCTGGCTATTAAGCTTAAACCTCATCCTACTTCTTTTCTCCAGGGGGAGATGAGCAAAGACTTAGAAGAGTAGCCAAAAGCAATGTATTCCTGGAAGGGGACTGAAGTGTCAATACCAAGTCAGGGGGGAAAAATAGAATGGGAAAAGGGAAAAGAAGAACCTAAGGTTAAATGTATAGAGATAGATAGTGAAGATGGACAGGAATGAAGAGGTAATGGAGAAAGATTATTTTCAGTGCTGGAGAGTACAGAAAACAGAATTTAAATAAAAAGTAATCAGTAGTTAGTGAAAGAAATAGAGCATAATTATGACCTCAGGAGAAACCTGGATTTTGGACAGTTAAACTTACAAATGCATAAAGCTACCAGTACAGTAGTTGAATGCAATTACATTTTAGTTGTGTGAAGTGTTTATGTGTTTGCAAGAAGTATTGTTTCTGATCCTAAATCCTTTCAGCCATGAATACCAGCTTTGCAAAAGGAACTTTGCTTTCTCAAATACAGCTGCACCACCTAATTGTTAGGAGTCAGGCTCTGGCAGTAAAATTTACTTTGCTGAGACAGTTTCTTATTCATTGGAAAGGGCAAGAATCTGGCTCCTGACTCTGGAATCAGAACAGCTGGTACAGAGGGAAACTGAGTGGCAAAGGCAATGTGTGCATAAGTCCATCTCATGGACACAGGTAGGCAGTGGAATGCAGACCTATCTAGATTAACTCCATCCAGAAATATGATGCACTTAGAGAAGGAGATGCTGGCAAAGGATGGTTCAAAGAATGCAACACTGGGGGAGGGCTGCACAGAAAATGCTGGTTACTAGGGTATCCTAAAGCATCCTTTCTCCAAAGATTGGAGGATCTGTTTAGGCACCACTTCAGGCTCTTGAACTGGAGAGCTCCTGTGAAGCTAGACATCTATGAGGAACACAGCAGTTTGGCGGGGGGGGGGGGGGGGGGGGGGGGGTGGGGGGGGTTTTGGGGGGGGGGGGGGGGGGGGGGGGGGGGGGGGGGGGGGCCGGGGGCTCCCGGGGCGCTACCGAAGGGACCGGAGGCGGCTGGCAGGGCCGCGCGCAGGGCGCGGTGCCGAGCTCCGAGCGCCCCGGACAATGCGGGCAGCCGAGCGCCGAGCGCATCGATGCTCCGCCTCCTCGCGGGGCCCGCTCGCCCCGCCCCTTGGAGGGCGGAGCCTCCCCTGCTGCCACGCCTCCACGCAGCAGCAGCACCCAATCAGCGCTCTGATCCCGGTCTTTATTGCCATAGTCACCGCGAAACGCCTCGTGAGGGGGGCGGGGCTCCGTGTGCACGCGCAGGGGCTGATCCCCAGCGGGGGCGGGGGGGGGCGCTGGGGCCATTACTGGGCCCCGGTAAACTGAGGCACGGGGCTGTACCGGGGGGGGGCGGGGCTGGGGCCATGTTCCGGCCCGGGTAAACTGAGGCACGGGGCTGTACCGGGGTGGGGGCCGTTATCCAGTCCTGGTAAACAGGCACAGGGTGGTACCGGGGGGGGGGGGGGGCTGGGGCCATTACCCGGCCCCGGTAAACTGAGGCACGGGGCTGTACCGGGGAGGGGGCCATTATCCAGTCCTGGTAAACAGGCACGGGGTGGTACCGCGGGGGGGGGCCATCTCCCGGCCCCGGTAAACTGAGGCACGGGGTAGTACCGGGGAGGGGGCCATTACCCAGTCCTGGTAAACAGACACAGGGTGGTACCGGGGCGGGGGGCTGGCCATTACACAGCCCCGGTAAACTGAGGCACAGGGCTGTAGCGGGGGGGTGGGGGGGTTGGGGCCATTACCAGGCCCTGATAAACTGAGGCACAGGGTGGTACCGTGGGAGGACCCCAATCCCTGCCAGGGTTAGGGGTGGCCATTTCCAGCCCAGGTAAACTGAGGTGCAGCGCTGTACTGTGGGGGGGCCCCTATTGGACTGGGGAGGGGGCAGAGGGGGAGAGCAGCATTAGCCACAGCAGGTAAACTGAGGCACAAAGTGGTTCTGGAGGGACAGACGACACCCTGACCCCCATGGGGGACAGGGTGCTTGTCACCGGCAAAGGCACCGCAGCCGTGCTGCTGTGGGGACACCCCCCCCCCCCCCGCCATCCTGCTACGCCCCGGGGGGGACGGACGCGTTGCCCCCCCCAAACTGCCGCCAGTCGAGGATGTCCTTGTACTGCAGCTCGGGGGTGGCGAGGCGGGCACAACGCTCGCGCTCAGCGGGGGGCAACCCCGCCCGCAGGGCGTACCCCAAAATCTGAGCCTGTCCGGGGGGCTGGAAGGGCCGAAGGCGGCCGTCGGGGATGGCGCGGGCGGGCAGGGGCCCCCCACCCTGCAAGCAGCGGCGAGCCAGGGCGGCGCGGCGTTGGCGTAAGCGGGCTACCTCGTCCCGCAGGCGGGCGGCCCCGAAGGCCTCGGCCCGGCGCCAGAAGGAGCGGTTGAGGTGGGCGTAAAGCGCCCAGTCGAGGCCGTTCCATGCCCGCAAGCGGGCGGCTTGGGTGGCCGAAACGCGGGGTCCGTCCCCGGCTGGGCGGCCGTTGTGGGCGAAGGCGGCCATGGCGTCCTCGGGCCAGCACAGCGCCTCGCGCAGCAGCACCAGCGACTCGTCGAAGTGCTCAGCCAGCAGCACCAGGGCGAAGGCGCGTTCCAGCCCCGCCAGCGCTGCCGCCACCGCCGCCGCATCCCCGGCCCCCACCACCGGCAACCCGAAGTCAAACCACTGCAAATTGCGGGCGTAATGGTTGCCCCGCGCCCCGGCTTCGTAAAAACGACCCGGCGATGCCAAAAAGGCGGCCAACGACGGGGCTTGCCGAAAAGCGGGGGCCACGGCGCGGTAGTAGGCGAAAGCCGACTCGCCCAGCGTCGCCGGGTCCCGCACGATGGAGAAGTAGAAGCTGTCGTTGGGCATCACCTTCTGCACCTGGGGGGGGACCGCGGCGGCCGCTCGGCACCCCGCCATCCCACCCTCGACGGCCCCCCTTGGGTGTCATCCCCCCCCGGGCACCCCCCGGCTCCCCCCAAGCATCCCGCTACCCCAGCCACCCCCCCCCCATGTCCCCCTGGCGCTGCCAGACGTCATTTCTCCCACCCAAATTTCCATTTTCCCCCTTCAGTGTCCTCCACCCCCCCTCCAGACCCCCCCCAGCCCTGTCCCCCCCCACCCCTCTCCATCCTGCACCCCCCAACCCAGCCCTGTCCCCCACTGTCACCCCCCCATCCCCCCCCCCCGCCACTACCGTGGCCACCACGTCCCCACCACGTCCCCCCCCCGCCGGTACCTCGGTGAGGTTGAAGCGCATGTGGTGGCAGATGATGTCGAAGGGGGGGCCCCCCGGGCGGTACCCCTTAACCCGCTCGGCCCGGAAGGAATTGGGGTACCCAAACTGGTAGCGGTGGGGCAGGGCAAAGCGCAGCCCCCGCGCCTCCCCAAAGCGGTGCAGGAGGTTGACCACGCTGCTGCCCCCCGTCTTGTGGGTCTTGAGGAACACCAGGTGGGTGTGTGGCTGGCAGGGGGCTGGGGGGCGGCCAGGGGGGGCCGCGGGGGCCCTGAGGACACACAGCGGGGTCAGGGGGTGCTGGTGGGGACCCCCCATCCTGCCTGGTGTCTGTCCGAGGGGACAGGGACTGGTCCAGGGGACCCCAAAGGGGTTGGGGACCCCCATCCCATCACCTGGGGGGGCCACGGGGGCCCTGAGGACACACAGTGGGGTCAGGGGGTGCTGGTGGGGACCCCCCCATCCTGCCTGGTGTCCGTCCAAGAGGATAAGGACCAGTCCAGGGGACTCCCAAGGGGTTGGGGACCCCCATCCCATCGCCCAGGGGATGTCCGAGGGGTTGGGGACTGACGTCCCACCTGACCTGGGACACCCACTGGGTGAGGCCCCAGGGGATTTGGAGGGGGGGGCAGCTTGTGGTGGGGCAGGGGGGCTGGGGGGGGGTGTCTCACCTGCGCTGGAAGGGGCCCCCCAGGAGCTGCACGGTGAAGCCGATGGTGACGCAGACCCCCAGGGCAGCCCCCAGCGTCTGGAGCCGGCAGCAGGCGGGTGGCAGCTTCATCCTCCTGGGGGGGGACACGGGGGCTGCTGCCACATGGGGGTCCCTGTGCTCCCCCCCCCTCACTCCCCCCACCCCACCCCCGCCAAACCAGCCCCATCCCGCCCGGGGTGGCCAAGCCCCGGGACCGCCCAGAGCCACGTCGTGGCGCCGGGGGGGTCTGCGGGGGTGTTGGGCCCCCGGCCAGCCCGGCCCCACCCGGGGACTGCAGGGGCTGTCATCGGGGGGGAACATGGAGGCAGGGACAGGCCACTGCCCCCGGGGGGGCCTCTGCCACCCCTCCCTGTGCCCCAGACACCCCAGTGTCCCCAGGGACCCCCCCCCTTGTCTCTTCCCCGTGTTCTCTGTGCGTGTGTGTGTCCCCCGGCCCCCCCTGCTCCCTCCCAGGACGCTCCTGTCCCCTGACCCCATGTCACCAACCCCGTCCCCAATACCCCTCCTGGCCCCCCCCCTCTTTGCTCCAGGGCCCTGGGACCCCTCCCTTCCCCTGGGACCCCCGTGACCCCAAACCCCGTCCCCCCCTGCCGCCCCACCCCCATCTCCCTCCGCCACGCTGGGCTGCCCACCCACCCCCTGTCCATGTGTCCCCACCCAGCCCTGCCCCACGCCCCCCCCCGGGTTGACCCCCATGTCCCCTCCTTGTCCCTCGGGTCCCCCTGACCCCCCCGGCCCCGTCCTGTCCCCAGGCCCCTGGGTGTCCCCCCCCCCTCCCCTTACACCCCCCTGCCCATCCCCTCACGTCCTGCACAGCCACGTGCCCCCCCCCCCCAAGACCCCGAGTCCTGCCAGGACCCCCGTTCCCTACGTGACCTCACTGTCACCTCGCCCCCAGTGTCCCCAGTGTCCCCCAGGCTTCCCAGACGCTGCCTCCTGCCCCGGGGCTCCCCCCCACCAAGTTTTGTGTGTCCCCCTCGTGCGCCATGGACCCCCGGCCCCGTGTCCCCTCCGTGCCCCCCCACGTGTGCCCACTCTGTCCCCGCAGCCCCCCCGGACCCCCCGGCCGTGCCGGTACCCCCCGACCCCCTGTGCCACCCCTCCGGTCCCGCGGCCCCCCCCCGCACTCACCGCGGACGCGGGGCCACTCGCTCAGCCCCGCCGCATCCCGCTGCGCTCCGGGGGGGCCTGGAAAAGCCCGGAGGGGGGGGGCGCTCAGGGGCGACCCGGGGCTCGGTAACGGAGGGGGGGGGGGCGGCCGCCCGGGTCCCGCTGTCGGTGGAGCCGATACCCGGGGCAGGGGGGGGGTCCCGTAGGCCGGGCCGGGGCTCGGGCGGGGGGGCCGATGTCCCGGCGGCTCCCGGTGGCCCCTGGTGGCCCGGCCGCTCCCTGTGGCCCGGTGGTCCCCGGTGTCCCGGGCGCTCTCCTCTCGGTCTCCTCGAAGTTTTCTCCTTTGTCTCCCGCTGTCCCGCCCCGCCCCGCCGCACCGGGACGGCCCCCGGTACCGGGACGGCCCCCGCGCCCCGCCCGGAGTCGGCGGAACGGGCACCGGGAGCGGCAACGGGACGGGGCCCCCGCCCGCTGCACTCATCCCACCCCCACCCCCCACCCCCCCCGGTAGCGGAACAGAGCGCGGGGGCACCGGGGCCGTTCCCGAGCACGGCCCGGGGCTGAGGGAGACTGGGGGAAACTGGGAGCACTGGGAGGGCTGGGGGGGGGGGATGCTGAAAGACGGGGGGGGCACCGGGGGCGCTGGGGGGGGGGCACCGGGACTGCGGAGGGGTAAGATGGACGGAGGGGGGACAGACGGACGGACGGGGGACAGGACATGGGGGG
>BOSO01013748.1:5074-41089 GCA_018403395.1 Gorsachius goisagi
GAGGTGTCGGGGACGCGTCGGCGGTGTGTACGGCTCTCCCTTCTGCTCGCCTGCGTCCCATTCCTATTTGGCCCTGGCACAAGCTCTTCTCTAAAAAAAACCCCAACCCACCCATGTGCGGCCGCGCTATCGGGAACGGCCTTTGGGGAGCTCTGCAGAGGCTTTTCAAGACCCATATCCCAGCTCCGATGAGGTGTTTAACCCGCTGGACAACAAAGAAAATCGTTTAAGGTGGGCTTTTGAAAGCCTTTCGGAGGATTTGGCTTCTCAATTTCCATTCAAATGAACTTCCCCTCTTCCCGTGCATGCAGCTTCCCAATGCCTCTTTTTACAGCCTTGGCCTTTCGGTCTTAATTAAAAAATGGAAAGAACAAAGGCACAATTGAGAAAAGCACTTAAGCAAACGGTTGAAGTAACAGATTTTCCTGGGCTTTCAGTGCAGGCTTAGAGGTGCTTTGGGGCTTTACTCCATGAAATTGGGGTCCTAAGGCTAGTGGCGCAAATCCCTCCTGCTTTTTCTCCCCCAGAAGCAAGACCGTGTTGATGGGAAATGTTTTGATCCACCCAGAGCAGCTTCTCGTCTCAGAAACTTGTGGTGTGAAGATTTTTTTTTTCCATTTTTATGGGTTTCTTTCCTAATTGGGATGGAAACAAAGACAGAAGCCTCGGAGTCATTTGGAAAATGAGTTTTCCGCTAACGGCAAAGTTTATCTCCTTTGGGGTGGCTGGGCAAGATTTGTCAGCAGTATCTCTCAGCCCGTAAATAGATGGGAATATGGAAATGCAAAGGATTGGCTATTAGTGAATGGCAAGTGTGAGAGCAAGAGGTGAGGGGAAAGGCAAGGAAGGTCCAAAATGCCAGCGGACAGAGCCATCCCCTGCAGCTCCCTGATCAGAGATGGATCTTCCTCCAAGTTTCCAGATGAGAAACATTGGATAATTGATTTATTCCGGCCGCGACCCGTCTGGCTGTCTGCTGCCCCACTTCCCCCGAATGCCCACAGTTGCTTTTCTGGCCCTGCTCGACTGCTTTCCCACTACGCGAGGACACGGTGGCTTGGCAGGGAGCAGATGGACAACCCGTCCTGTAGACATCAAGTGTGGGAGGCTTAGTGCTGAGCTCTTTGGAGGTTGACGGCTCCCAAGACCCCGGTGTGTTGCAGGGAGCATTTGAGAGAGGGCTGTTTGTCGGCGGGAAGGTGGCTTTTGCTGGCTGAAGGTCCTTTTCCAAGTAGCCCTCAAGGTTAAAGTTGGATGCTCCTTCCAGATGGTCTCCATCTGATGCATCTCATTACGGGGTTGAGCTGCCTCACAATCCTGGCCTCCTAGTGCCAAGAATAACAAGGAATGGAAGCCAGCAACAGCGATTGCTGCTGTTAGAAGGGTATAAGATGATTTAAGGGTCAAGACAAGACCATATGGCCCATCAAGGCCCCATCGTAACAACCCGGAGGAATATAAAACAACTTGCGTTTGCGCTCATCCTTCCTGCTTCCTATCAAGGCTGTTTGCTGTAACCTTTGCAAGATGAGTTCCCTGGCTCCTTTTTTCTCTGATTTATGCCCTGAGCTGCTTTCCAGCACCCTATGGATCCCCCTCATGGGGTGGCCTCCCCGGAGGGGCAGGCTGGAGGAGCAGAGGCATCCCAGGGGCTGTGCCTACAGGCTCAGTCCTCCTGACACCATGCCTGGTTTAGGGCAAGCCAGTTGACCCTGCGTGTGTTGCTGCAAAGTTGGGTGTCACGTGGGAGCCCTGTTGGCACCCAAGGGTGCGCCGGAGGATTTACGGATCCTGCCAGGATCATTCTCAAATCTGTCTGAAGAAGCCTCTTGGCGTTACTGATGGCTCACCCCTCCGCTGCCCTCAGCCAGCCCATTTGCTAAGCTGGATAAGCCAAATCTGGCTGGTCTTTCCTCGATATTTATGTGCCCCTGGAGTGTGCTCAGCCCATTGCCTTCTCCAAATAGTCTTGGCTCCCCTACGGGCTCCCGGCCTTCAGCCCGTCAGCTGCCAAACTAAGGCTCATTTCCACGGAGGCTGCACTCTCCGGGCAATGAAGGACCCCAACCCTTGGGCGGGAGAAGGGTGCGTTTGCATCCCGTGCACTTTGAGACCTAGGTGAAGTATCGTGGCCCGAGTGCTGTGGTAGCGCAGATGAATCTGTATTTCTGAGAGCAGAGCTGCTCCAGGCAGGCAGCGGGCTGGAGGCAGCCAGGCTCTTCAACGCCCTTTCTGTTCCCGAGGCTTTTCCCCAAAAGGCGGCTCGCGTGGCCGCCTGGGATCGTGCGGGCAGCCACACCTCGGGGCCACGGCTCCTCACCCCGACACCGCGTGCGTCTTGGTCCCGCGCGGGTGGTGGGAGCGGCGCCGTTCTCCGCTCAGCTGTCGTCCCACAGTCCATTCGCCCGAGGGAACGCTGACCTTAAAGAGCAATTTTGGGCAAGCGTAGAGCAGCTCAATTGTTCATAAACCTGACATTTATGTCTCAGAGATTCTTCCTCTGCAGGATGCGCTGCTCTTTATGATTTTATCAAATAAAATGCCCCTGCGCCCCCAACCAACCTCTTTCTCCTTCCCTGATGTTTTTTTTGTAGGGCAATCATCACGAACAGCGAGCTTGAAGGCATCTGCCTGTCCTTAATGTTGTGGCGCAGAGAGGGCTCGGGAAATGGTTGTGTATGCGTTAGCTGGCGCGCGTGGTTAAAACCGTGCTCTGTTCCTCTAATGTTGATAATTACTGAGCGGGGATTAGAGGCTTGCACTTTGCATGCGTAGAGAAATGGAGTATTAAATGTAAACAGATCAAACTACCTGATGGACCCTGAAAGTTTATTCCTGTGATTTTCACGGCTCTGCCGAAATGCTTCCTGCGCTTTCGGATCATTTCCCTATTCTTCACGGGGATGAAGCTCTGGCCACGCGGCGGGTTTATAAAGAGCGCTGTGCGGGTGAGTCAACATAACATTAGTGTCATCCCGAAATAGCCGCTGGCCGGGGGGCAGGATAGCTAGCTGGGATGCGGGGAGCGTGTCTTGGGCTTCCCGCTTCCCTTCGTGTTTTGATCTTACAAAGCCGGAGCGAAAGCAGCGGCCGCGGCCAGAGGTACCTGTGCGAGGGCAGCCTGCGGTGCGATGCTGCGGTCCCGACCTGGTGGGGACAGTGGTGACCCGAGATGGGGCGCCCTGCTGCAAGCTGTCATTCCCCCCCCCCATACTGGCCCTGTCCCCCAGCTCCTTCCCGCTTGGCTCCCCCCTGGTGGCACTAAGGACACCCACTGGGTGAACAAACACCGCTTACTCTGCTGACCAGGGCACCTTCTATCAAGTCTATTAATATCAGCTTCACATGGAGAGCTTGCTACCCTGGAAGTGTTAATTAGCTTTCCCCCTCCTCCCTCCCATTATTTTTCCACCTCACTCTTTAGAAGATCTCTGAACCAGGAGATCAATGCCTCCTGCTAATCGGCTCTTCAGCAGCTTAGAGAGGCACCACAGAATACTCCATTTAATTCTCCTCTAACACCTTTGCTAATCATCCTTTCCAGCCCCAGAGCCCCAGGCGAGGGGAGAGGCTGGACAGGGAGTGCAGCGGACGCTCATTTACACCCGTCTCGGAGACCTGGCAGGACCTGTGCACCACGGTGGGAAGAGCAGGGATGGGAAGGGGCAAAGCAGTGGGAGAGCAAGGAGGGGAAGATCCCTCGGGATGAGGAACGTGGCATGAGCGTGCAAACCATGCAAGAGGGCTGAAAGCCCTGTCTCTGAATGCTCTCTCTGCTTCCCGGTCGCGTTGCCTCCCGTCTTGTCCTCTCCTCCAGCAGCCGGAGATAGGGCAATGGATGCTCTTCTTGGCTTCTCCATGCAGTGCCCCGCAGACTGTAAGGGCTTGTCGGTGTGGGTCAACCTCCAAATCCTGGGGTCTGAACCAAGCCGTCTCTCCGCGTGGTCTTCTCCATTGGCAGGGAGATGCAGGAGGATCCAGGAGGATGCGGTCACCTCCCACATGCTGCCATGGGCCTCGTGATGCCACCCATCCTCAGGCTTTTCAGCTGATTTCAGCCGGGGGCTGTGGGCATTAGGAGCTCTGCCCATCGCCTCCCCAGCCGCTCGGCTCCCCGTGCCATGGCCATCCTCCCCTCCACAGGAGCAGGATTTCTCCGGGGTCGCTCAGCTTTGATTCATCCCGGCAGCCCTACATGGCACCAGGGAAGTAGAAACCTTGGGGCTGTGTAAATAGCCCGCTGTCACTCCGGGAGTCGGACGGAGTCCCCCATGGGTGACAGTCATCGTGCTTTGGCTCGTTGGCTAGTGCTGGACAAGTTTACCAGAGGCTGCGGCTCCTCCATTGAGAAGACGGTGGCCAGGGTTTAGCTACGAGGACCTTAATAAGCCTTTCCATCTCTGACTGCTGTGATCCAGCTAAACGGCTGCGAGCAAAAGCCCACGTGGAAATGAGAATGCATGCTAATGAGTTGTGTTGCCAAAACCAGAAGGAACCAACTCTACAGGGAGTTCGTACTTTTATTTTTTTTCCCTGCTACCCAAGTTCAATAGCAGTGAATTGCATATTTCTCTGAGGCTTCTCAACAAACAATTTACAGTGTAAATATATTTGTTGGCATGCAAATCACTCTGCATTATGAGTCTTGATTAATATTATAATGTGTTGATGAAAGCCTGTAAGTGGTTCTTGGAATTAAGGTTCCTGACAAAGATCAGCTGTTTGGGTGCCCAGTGTTTGTGGAACATTAGATTAGGGTGGGTTTTTCCTTTGTTTTAGGGTTTTTTTCCCCCCTGGTGTGTGTTGTTTAATGGGTCGTTTCTTTTCCCCCCTCCCTCTGTTTAAGATGCTGAGCGTTGAAGTGGCAGCGGTGCGCTTCAAGCCGCACGATTAATTAACGCAACCCAGCTCTTCCCCGCACCGCTGCAGCCCTCTTCAACTCCTCCCCCCCTACCCCGTGGTGGTGGTCCTCAGCCCCTTGGCCTTGGTTGAGCAGCAAATCGAGGTGTAGACCAAGCCGCTCGGTGAGCAGCAGAGCTAACGAGGCTTGATTGCCGATGGAGCCGTCCTTTGGGGCTGCGCTCCCCTGGGGCCTCTCCGGTGTGGAGGAAAGTTTGAGCTCAGTCCCGCAAACGTGGTGCCGTGAGGCTCCTTCCCTTCTAAGGAGATTCCCAGCACTTCCCAGGACCGAGCGGCTTTGACGTTGCCCCTTCCCCACCGAGGCAGGGTGCCGTGAAGCATGGAAGGGTTCATCTTGGGGTGCTGGGTGCCCCCATCCCGCCCCTGCTGCTCTTCCCTCCGGCTGCTTCCCCGGCTCCATCCTTCGTGACGGCTCCTGAAGCACCTGGAAAACCCATCTCTCCCTCTGGGTTGTCCCTGCATTTGCAGCCCCGCTCCGGCATTTGCTTGCGGAGACGGGAGAGCGCGGCGGTGCCAGGCTTTGGGAGCCATCCTCCCCCCTCTTACAACGGCTGCTCTCGTTGCCATTTTCCTTCCACCCTTTGGAGCCGAGCTCCCAAAGGTGTCAGGACAAATGCCACTCTCGTCGGCACGGATGTGCCGGGAGATGATGCCCAGGCGGGCAGGAGCGGGGAGAAATAACCCTCTTTAGCAGGCGGCGGTGGCGAGTTTAGTGACAGCCTCAAGTTTTGACCTTTGTTAACTGCTGTTTTGCTCAGAGAATGACAGGGAGCACCACGTAATACCAAGATCTGTGCTTGTACCGTGCCGGAGAGGTGTGCAGGTCGTGCACGGCTCTGCTGCCATGTGCCAGGCAGGGAGCACGGGGGACACGGAGCTCCCTGGGCTCGAGCACCGTAGGAATGGGCCATTTTGGGGCAGCATCTCCCCTTTCCGCAGCGTCCTATGCTTGAGCCAGCTCCTGGGTTTGCTCCCTTCTGTCTTTCTGTAGTCCCGAGCGATTTTCTGCAATGGCTCGTGGTGCATCGTGCCGTCCCCGGGGAAAGCAGGGTGACGTGGCCGTCCCCACCCTGCTCATTGCCCTCCAAGTGCAGCATCTCCTGCAGATCCCTCGGAGTCGGAGCTGAGCACCTAAAGGAGAGACAGAGAGAAAGGGGGGAAGGAGCGAACGAGCGCACGCGTGTCTTAAAAGAACATATTGGTGCCTTTTTTTTTTTTTTTCCCACCCTTTCTTTTTTCTGAAAGCAGCTGTGCCTTTTTCCAGCACTTTTAAATGGTTGCCAGGGAAACAGAGCAAGGGAGAGTGGAAAGGTTAGATGGATATTGGACGAGGCTAATGCACTTGTTTCAACCAAGAATTGACAGGTGCTTAGGACACCGAAGGTCCTGGTAACTCCTCATTTGCACGGCTCCTTTGCAGAGCTTCGAGTACCTCCCTACCGCCGTTAATTGTGTTTTAATCATTTGCAAATTATAATCCATCTCCATCAGGGGATCTCTAATGGTGGGTTTATGGAGCGCGTCCGCATGTTCCTTAGCCCTTCCGGGACACTGGGGATGAAATATTGGGTACGTTGGGCCCCGCTGGTACGGGTGGTCTGGCTTGAAGGCAGTTTGATGCCGGCAGAGATCCCAATGGAAAACGTGGGAATTGCAGCTGGGCGGTCCAAACGTGCTGTGGAGAAGCGCCGGAGGGAGCCGTGCGTGCACGTCGCCGGCCACTTCTCCCAGCAAGGGGGCTGGGCAAATGTGCAAATCCAGTTAGTGCATCCCCTTGCCCACTGGGTCATCCCCAGTGTCGGTGGTGGGGTTGGCAGGGCTCCCGGTGGCTCCCCGCAGGGGTCCCGGGACCCGTGGACCCTGGGCGCTTGCAGCCCCGCTTGGCTTTTTCACCCTCCTCCAGGTTAAAAAACAGATTTTTGTCGCTGTTGCAGCGCTCGGAGGGCTTTCCTCCCCCCCCCGCCTCCTTCCACTTTAGGTTTTGTTTTTGTTTCGCGTCTGTTCTTGTCTAAAATAGCAGCTCCGTCTACGGAATAACCAAGGGGCCTTAAACTAGGCTGTTCAGGATGAGCGTCACATCTGGTATTTGCAAAACACAGCGAGCAATAAATAGCTACAGTGTCGTAAAGCTCGGGCTCTGGAGAGGCAAGGGTGGCTGGTGAGGCTTTTATTGCTTTTTGGTTTTTTAGTGTTTTCCTGGGGAGGACTGAAGGGTATTGATTAAAAAAACCAAGCAAAAGCCCACTTGTGTGTCTGTGGGTGTGACGGCGTGATGCTGAGGGCTGGGGGACCCCAGCTCTGCCCCTGTGTCGTGGTTTAACCCGGCTGGCAACTCAGCACCACGCAGCCACTCGCTCACTGCCCCCTCCCGCAGTGGGATGGGGGAGAGAATCGGGAAGGGAAAAAAAATGTTACAGCCATGGGCTGAGATAGAGACAGTTTAATAAGAGAAAATAATAATAATAGTAATCATGAGAATGGTAACAGAATATACAAAAAGAATGATGCACAATGCAATTGCTCACCACCCGACCGATGCCCAGCCCGTCCCGAGCTGCGACCACTCCCCGAGCTGCGATCAGTCTCCCCGCAACCCACCGACCGACTTAACCCCCCCCCCCGAGCATGCCGTTCCATGGTCTGGAATGGCTCTTTGGTCAGTTTGGGTCAGCTGTCCTGGCTGTGCTCCCTCCCAGCTTGTTATGCCCCTGGCCGAGCAGGAGAAGCTCAAAAAGTCCTTGAGTAGTCTGAGCACTACTTGGCAACAACCAACATCAGGGTTATCATAATAAATAAATAAATAAATTAACATCAGGGTGTTATCAACATTCTTCCAGTACTAAATCCAAAACGCAGCACCATGCCAGCTACTAGGAAGAAAAATTAACTCTATCCCAGCCGAAACCAGGACACCCTGGTAACCCAAGCCCCGTCCTGCGGCCTCGTGCGCGCCCATCGCCTCCGAGCGCTGGTGGGTGACGGGGCTCCCACCCGCCCGGGGCTTTCCAGGGTGACCTCAGGGGACTCTGCCATCGTCCTGCCACCCCCTCCCAAATGCCTTGTGGAGACTTCCCGGGCCAGCTCGCAGCTGGGCTGTGGAAGACAGCAACCTGCCTTTTTCCGAGCTGTGGCAAGCCGGGGAAGGATCGGAGCTTAGTCTTTGCTCAGAGCCACAAATAGAGCCGCTGGCTGATCCTTCTTGTCAGCGCCTTCCCAAGCTCGCTGCCTATCCATCACGCCTGAGTGATGGGTACCAGGCCGACGCGGAGATGTGCAGCGCTCATATCCCTATTATGACATTGTCGGTGTCACAGCTGAGCGTGAGAGACTCGCAAAATGTCACTTCGGGTATTAGAGAATGACTGCGCCTCTGCCGCGCGGTGTCCAAAGTGCTCTTCTCTCCATCAGTCCCGACTGGGGGGGGGGGGCCCTCCACCTTTGGATATGGTTTGGGGTTTTTAGAGAAAAGTGTGGGTTTAGTGGTGGTGCAAGGAGCCAGGCTCACGGCACAGATGCCAAATGAGCTCTGCGTCTCCTCCGTGCGGGGCTTTCCTCTCCCCAGCCCGCTCTCCTCCCTCTGCTCTGGACCACTGCCGGCATCCCAGGTCCCTCACAAGCATCTCCCCCTGCTTTGGAGGGAGCCCATGCTTAGAGCAAAGAGGGAAGCTCGGTCCTCGTCACCAGCTCCATCAGGAGTGACGTTTGAGCATCCAGCACCTGGGATCTTCCATCCCCTCCGAGCTGTGCATGGAGTTGCTTTCTCCAGCCAAAGCCTGTTGCACTTACAGGGAGGGTAGCCAAGTCGTGCTCCAGCTGGGAGAAGGTTGTCCCATGCCCAGCTCTTCTCCAAGCCAAACCTTCATTTTGGAGGATGTGCTGTACCCAGATGGAGGGAGCCTGGAGGAAGGGCAGGGCAGCTCCTTGGCACCGCTCAGCCCTGGGCTGCCTCGCACCAAGCAGGGCCCAGAAACTGGGAGGTAGCCACCTCGTTAGCAGCCCGAGTGGCTCCTTTTTGGTGCCGTTTGCCTCTCCCAGTCTCATCCCCGCGGCAGCAGGTCTGGGTCCAGCAGCATCTTGGCAGCGCCGGCCCAAAGCGTTCCTCGCGGTGCCAGGGCAGCGGGGTCCCCGGGGAGCTGGCGTTATCCTGCTTGAAAGAGAGATCAAGAACGGGAAAAGAGGGTGGAGGAAGAGGAATGATTTATGAGGCTTCGGCTGGCCAAGCAGGGCATTGTCAGCATATTCCAAAATAATTTAGCATCATCTATTCTGCCTGCAGTGGGACCTTGTTGCGGAAAGAGAAAGAAAGAAAAAAAAAAACACCCACAACAAAAACCACATAAAGAACCCAAAAAACCCCCTTGATGGGATGGTGAGAGCTTGAAGTTTCTTTTTTCCTGAGGGCGCCTGTCTCCTCTCCCCAGTTCTCTCCGTAAATCAAACCGCCAGTGTCTGATCGGCGGCTCCGTCGTTCCCGTGGCCGCTTCCCCGAGGCCTCCCCGTGCGCCGGCGGGACGTAATCAGCACCTAGAACGGCTTGAAGGACACAAGCGCGGGAGCCGCGAGAGGACGATTTGTAGTGAATAATTTAGTGGATGAATTTAAAGCTTTTGTTCTCATCACAAATTACCTGCAAACTGTATGGGAAGGCTTTGATCGTACAAATTCATTTTACATCGTCTCTACCTGCCAACAGCACAACCTACCCGCTTAGCGGTGGCTTTAACCAAGGCGTTTTTCTGTGTCTTTTTGGGGATCCTGCCTATGCCTGTAATTAGCCCCGTTGTTTTGCTGGGTGCGGTTTTAATTACCGGCGTAGGATCGCCTGCCAGGGTTGCACTGGAGTTTGGAGAGCGCCGTTTGTAAATGGGAATAACGTGGTGGGGTGAAGTTTTTGGTACCCCGTCCCCATGGGGCGTCTGTGCAGCCCTCAGAACATTTTACTTTTAGGTGGAAGGGGCTGAGGTGGGCACAGGGCTGGGATGCCCGGGTTGGGGGTGAGTGCTGGTGGTGGCTCCTCGCCCCGGCACCTCTCCTCTCGCACCATCAAGGCTTTTCTCCGCATCCCTAGCCTCCGCGTGCTCGCTCTGCGGACGGTCAGATGCGAAGCGTAGCACCGAGCTTCTTTGGGGCCAGGGAATTTAGCAAAGTGCATGTGAAGGAGGCTGCAGCCTGCCCAAAGAGAGCCACGGGAAATGAAGTCGTATCGCGCTCGGAGATCAAATTATCCTTCTCGGCTTTCGGGGAGAGGGCTCGCCGCGGCCCCATGCGAGAGCTGCCCGCCTCCTCCTCCTCCTCGCCTCCGTTTATATCCCCAGTCCCCTGGCAGCGCCTGCAAACGCTCGCTCATCAGGGCTTGCTCTCGCTGCTAATGGCCCTCTATAAATAAGCCCCAGGAACAGTGATAGAGAACAATCATAAAAGGCAGGCGCATAAATTAAAGCCGATGTTATAATAAACTAGACAAGCCCTTCTTCGAGGGTTTTATGTTTCTCCTTGAGTCGGCGGCTTTGCCAGGAGAAAATGATTTCTGCGCGCCTTGGCCCAGCCTGTCTCCCCGCTCCGTCGGTCTGCGCGGGCGCGCGCAGGCGGGTGGCAGAAAGAGTTGGCATCGCCATCCCCCTTTTTCAGCATTACGGGTAAAAAAGCCGCAGGAATTTCCCAGAACAGCTCTCAGCTTCCCTTACTCAGGTCCTTAGCGGGGTGACAGGACCACGGATTAACTGTCTGGGGTGGCTTTGGCCACTCGTCGTAGCTTTTGGGTAGCTATAAATGAAATTTAATGCCCCGTGGGTGGCTGAGATTGCCAAGAGCTCAGCCCCGCACCTTCAGAGAGAGGTGGAAGTTGTTGTGTTTGCCCCGGTGAGCTGCGGTCAGACCTGGAGGGAGATGCTGGTGTATAAACTAGGAGCATCTTGGTGCGGGTAGAGAAGCATGTGTGATACCTCCAAAAGGGATGGAGAGAGAAGCACATGTGATACCTCCGAAAGGATGGAGGAGCATTTGTGATTCCTCCGAAAGGGTGGAGAGAGAAGCACATGTGATACCTCCGAAAGGGTGGAAAGAGAAGCCTCCAAAAGGCTGCTCCTTCCCCTTTGCCCCGAAGTGTCTCGCCGGCTAGAAAAGCACGCGCCGGTGGCTGGCACGCAGGCTTTCCGCTGTGCCTCCGGAGAGCCTTGGGAGTGCTATATATACTGCTGCGAAACTCCTGCCTCTCCCAGCGAGTTCATAGCTGTCTCTCTGCATCACGTCCTGGATGGCTGAAACTTGGCAGGGCGAGCAGGAGCAGCAGGCGGAGCTGCCCGCTCCCCAGGTACAACCTCCCCACGGTGAAGCCACCCAGGAGATGCAGCAGGTCAGGCTCTGGTTCGTGCCCTGCCAAGAGCAGGAGTCAGTCTCCTGGTCCTGCAGCGTGGCGTGGTGCTACATGGGGGGCTTTGGCAGAGCTCGGCTTTTGGCGAGGTCCTGCTTGCTCCCAAACTCCGTTTGGACACTTTGGACCTGGGTTAATGGCCCTGAGAGCCATCAGCGAGGATGCAAAATCCCGCTCTGGGCTCTGAGCCTGATTTTGAGGCTGCCCACCCGTCCATCACAGTGAAACCCAGATAACATCCCTAAGGTGGCAGGTCGGGGATGGGGAGGTGGTGGCAGGTTCCTGGGGGCTGGGCAGGCTCTCGTGCCCTGAACCTGCTGCGTTTTGGCTCCACGGAGGCTGTGCTCATCTCCAGGTCCTCACTGCTCTGCTGCAAGGCGGGGGGAGATGTCGCCCCATGCCTCTTGCAGGAGGCTGTGGGGACAACGAGGAGGAGATTTATAGGTGTCGGGCGCACCTTTAGAGGTTCAGAGCAGTTTGCAAGCGTGTGTTTGGCTCTGCCGTGAAGCCATCCCCGGCCACACGTGCAGCTCCGTGCACCGGGAGAAGGCACTCCATGGAGTTGCGTGTGTCTGGGGGCAGCTCGAACGCATCCGTGAGCGTCTTCTCCCTCTGTACGTGTTTATGGAGATGCAGCACGGCCCGTGCCGGTGCGGGGAGGTGATGGCCGGGCGGAATATGTGCACGGCGGCGTGGGTGAGGGTGGAGGAGAAGGGGGCGAGGAGGGAGGCAGATGGAGGCAGAAGGGAATGGGGAAAGGGGGCGAGCATGTAGGCACCGCTTTCTGCTCCCTGCTTCCCTACGTGCTCTGGCCCGAGCTCCCCCTCGTGTTCAGCCTCACATATTTCTCCGTTGCTCTCCCGATGGTCCGCTCCGAGTTAATGCAGGGATGTTCGATCTTTCCTGCCACGTCTGTGCCGGAGGAGCTGGACCCCCGTCGGGCAGCAGGTTTGCTTTTCATGCATCCAAGGCATCCCCCTCCACTTCTCCCCAGTGGAACTGCAGCGTCGGAGGCGCCTCCGGCCTTTCTGAATATTCAGGCCAGAGCCAGATGCTCAGACGAGCTCCGGCGAGAGCCAGAAATCCATAGTTTTGATCGTGCGAGGGGAGGCGTGTGCCGCAGACGCGCCCCGGGGTGCCTGCGCGGGCGCTGCTCAGGTGGCCACCGGGCTCCCTGGAGGGGCAGATGCCGAGATGTGCCGTGCCGTGCCGGTGCAGCAGCGGTTCCCTCCCTCACCCCTGCTCATCAGCCCCTTGCTGGTCGCCCACAGGGTCGTTTTCTGCTCCATTTCCTCACCCAGCCTTCAGATCCCCCCACCCCGAGCTCTCTGCTGGCTTCTTCGTCGTCCCAGCTGGGATAAAATACAACTGCAGCCACCAAGCCCTGAGATTGCGGCTCCCCTTGGGGACTGGTTGCCCACATCACCCGTCAGATCGGGAGCCTGCGTGTCCTTGGAAAAAATATGTATTTTGGGCCACTGGGGTGCTAATTTGCAAAGCCCATTACTCAAACGAAACATTAAAATGGCTGTCCATAAAGCAGAGCCTTTATCCGTGCCTCCCCCTCGGTCTGAACTCCCCGCGCCAGGTATAGGCTTCCTGTCAAGCCTAAGAGCCAAAAGCAAAGATTTATTGATAGGTACCTTGACTCCGGCTTGCATTTTAATTATGTCGCCGTCAGCCTGTGCCCAGAATAAACTCGGTGGCTATTGTGTTATCCTCACTTCGTCTCTCCAGATGAATGCACCGGGAGCGACGCGGTTTTATGGAGTCCCTAACAGGGACCTTTTTCCCTTTCCCAGATCAGCAGAGCGGCCGCTCGGCGCTGAGATGCCGATGCCGATCTGCCCGTGGGGCTGGGAGGGGAGGGAGGGTGCGGGGGGTGAGTCCTCCATCTGAGAGGAGGGGGGAGCCGGGGGGGGTCGGGCTCTGCTCCCAGGGAAGGGGCGATGGGACGAGGGGCAGGGGCCTCAAGTTGTGCCAGGGCAGGGTGAGGTTGGCCATGGGGAACAATTCCTTCCCCAAAGGGCTGTCAGGGGCTGGAAGGGGCTGCCCAGGGAAGGGGTCGAGTCCTCACCCCTGGGGGGATTTAACAGCCGGGCAGAGGCGGTGCTGAGGGCCAGGGTTTGGGGGTGGGATGGCAGGGTTGGGGTAATGGTTGGGCTTGGTGATCTTAAAGGGCTTTTCCAACCAAAGTGATCCTGTGATTCTATGAAATTTCTTTGGTTTAAATTTTCTCGGGCTCCTAAGCCACGGCGGGGTGATTTCACGCAAGGCGGAGGCTCAGCAAGGGACGGGATCATCCCAGGCTGGCCCCTGGCGCGGCCTTGTTTTCATGGCCGGGGAGAAGCGGAGCCCTGGCGAACGCACTGCGGCGAACGTCTTCCCGGACAGAATCTTCCGAGGTTTATTTGTGCTGGCAGAAATATTTTCCCTTCAGAGGGAGACATCTCCGCAAAACCGCTCTGGCTTCTCAAATTCAAGGGGTGAAGCACCGCGGGGCGGGGGCCGCTCAGCTCCACGTCCCCGCAGGGGCACGATGGCTGAGGGCCAGGGCGGTGAGGGGGGATCCCCCGTACGGGGGCTCACGATCGGATTTACTCCGTAAAACCCCGTCCTCCTCCCCGTGCCGTGGCGGGGGGACCGGTACGGGGACGGGGAAGGTTCGTCCTTCGTCCCGCCGCACCCGGGAAAGCGCGGAGCTCCCAGCCCTGAGGCGAGGCGCCCGCTCCCACCTCTCCCCCTCCCCGTCCCCTCACAGCGGGAGGCGGGAAAGAAGGGGCGGGGCGCGGCGGGGGAGGCGGGGCGGCGCCGCGCCGTGCTGGGGCGGGGCGGGCGAGCGGGCGGACGGGCCATGGAGTCGGTCGGTTAATGGCGCTTGGGGCCGGCGGCTCCGGCGGGGGTCGGGGTGGGGGCTGAGGGAGGGAGGGAGGCGCGGCGCGGCGAAGGAACAAAGCGTCGGAGCTGCCAGGTAAGGCCGCGGCCCCCCCCTGCTTGGGGGAGGGGGTGGTGGGCAGGGCGGGCAGCGCTGACGGGGATCGCACACACAACCCCCCCCCTTTCCCCCCCCCCCATGCCGGCTGCTTGTGAGAGGAATAAATTCTCCTCAGGGTGCGTTTCCCCCGCGGCCGGCCTTCCCGCCCGCGCCCGCCGGCAGGGAAGCGGTGTCGCCGGGAGTTGGTGGCGGCGCAGCGGCGGGGTGATCCCCCCCTCCACCCCCCACCCCGGGCGGGGAGAGCGGGCGTGAGGAGCTCGGCGGGGCCGGGGGCGGGACCCGGCGGCTCCCCAGGGCGCCTCTTCTTTGTGTCCAGGTGGCGAGGGGCGGCCGCGGCCATGGGGGTGCAGGACCGGCCCCAGTGCTTCTTCGAGATAGAAATCAACCGGGAACCAGGTAAGGCTTGCGGCTCCGACACAAACATTCCTTTCAAGTGCTGTGTGTGTTTTGGTTTTGTTTTTTTTACCTCATTTTTGCCTTAATAATTGACTGGAGCTGTTAGCAATGAGTTTGGCCATTGATGTGTTATCCCTGAGCTAGTTTTTAGTAACTTTTGATGCTTACTGGGGTGCTGGATGCTTTTTTATTCTTCTTTGATTTTTATTTGCATGCCTAGGTTCGGTAAGGCAAACACATGCTGTTCTGAAGATAAAAAAACCTCCTGTATTAGAAGTGCTCTCTGGTTACATATTGCACATTTACAGTCGTATGAACTATGGAAAATTGGGGCAAGTTGTGAGGAAACTGGGGAGGTACTCCTGGAAGTATTTTTAGTCATGCAGTAATTAAAATTGGAAAGGGACCTGAGGAGATTATCTGGTCTAAACCTTTCTACCTCCTCCTCAGATTGAGTCTTCTGAATGTAAATGAAGAATTGACCAGGTGGCCTGTTTAAAAATGATGATAATAAAAAAAATAATCTGTCTCTTGACTCACATTTTCCTTATGGGAAGTGTAATTGCCCTTAAGTGGTAGACTCTGAGTTTTAATCCTGCAATAGTTACTTGATTCCCTCTTCTATTTTCCTCGCTCTATAAAAATGGTCATACAGATTTACTTACCAATCTTTCAGAACGTGAATTAATCGATGCGTATGAGTTGTCTCGCATATACTCGGTGCTTTATGTCACCACTATTTGTCTCTCAGAAAAATGAATAAATGTGATGGCTTCATTACGCTTTCACTTTCATTTTCTGCTTCAGTGTTTCTCTGAAAGCCTTTGAAATAAGAGTTTATATCTCTGCGTTTTCAAATTCCAGTTGCATTCAAATGTAACTGTAACCCATTTTGCTTGTTTTTTATTCTCACCAAAACTTGAAAGATTCAATTCTTTCAGACTCAGCACCTTCAGTGACCTGATAGAGCATATCTATAAATCTGTTGCTATTGTAACTCCTATTTGAGTTATTAACAGTGCCTTTTCCAAACACTTTTTTCGAAGAGACAAATGTTAATGTAAATGGGGCTTTAACACTTTCTGTTGCTTTAAATTCAGGTTTACTATGGAATGAGACTACTAAAAATGTTTTAGGTTGGGTAGGTTTCCAGTTTAGGACCAGTAGTTTGATGAGACTGATTTATAGCAAAGACAACTTATTCTTCATCTAACTTGCTTTTGGCCTTCGTTTGGCCTTTGTTTCGACTCATCTCTCCCTGCGCTGTTTTCTTCTGCTCTTTTTTAATTTGTGGGCTCCTGCTCCCATTTCATATAATCCTTCTTGCTGCCTGCCTTGTCCCCTCCTCAGCCTTGAGCTGTGCATCACGAGTGAAAGTGGATTACCTTGTTTTCCCTCATATCTGCTTGGGTTTGATGACTGATAGTGGTGTCAGAGAGGAATTGCAGCATTAGTGTTCTTGGTGGTGCAGAGCTTTCGTTACCTGGAGCAGACACAGGCGCTTTGGCTCTGTTCGTGGCTGGCTGTATTTATTTTCTCTTTAAAGTAACAGGAATCTCGCAGCTGTATATCAAATTTGGAGCCCTGCTGGTTTTATTGCACCTGACTAATGACTTGTATCTTTGCAGGAAAACGTGCCAATTTGTAAAATATTGGTATTGGGACTTGTGCGTAATCTGGTTATACCACTTTATGCTGGTGTCTGTTTATTAATTCACGGTGCAGCTGTGTCTCGGGATTTAAGCCTATATTTAAAAAAGCCTAAACGTTGTTCTTGTAACTGTAAGATGACCTTCAAAAGCTGAATCAAGTGTGAATGATAAAGCAGTGCTTCCAGATGACATGAAGCACTAACTCTGAGAGATGAACTCTCCTGCTGATACTAGCAAGGTATTAATTTTAACTTTTAAGCTGCCAGCAGATTTCCAAATTAACATTTTGCTTATTTTGACTTTAACACAGTAAGCCAGTCTGCTTGTTCATTTTTATTAGATGTAGGGAGAAAGAACTGGGGAAAAGAAAAAGCCTGCTTTTTTTTTTTTTTGCTAGCAGAGAAATAAGACGTTGCCCTTGCCCTGTCTAAACTGGAAAGCTGAACTAACATCTCTCCACGAAATGCAGAGAACAAGAGGACATGCCTCTCGCAGTACTGCAGGCAGCTCTTTTGCCTGCAGAATACAAAACTGTGTCATTTTTAACAGCATAGGTTGCTTGGAGTCCAAAAACGTTCCCCCACGCAGCTGCCAACTCTTAGCTTTCCCCTTACAGACTTTGCTTACCCAACGATACCTGTAGCGATTAAAAAAACCAGGAGCAGTGCACAGACTAGATGAGAAGGAGCAGCAAAAGCTGGTGTGTGTGTGTCTGCATATGTGAGAGGGGAGGGAACTGCAGAGTTTGAACTAGTTTCAATCTTTAACTAGAGACTCCTTAGAAAATACAGGATTGAATAGTGTAACTTTGGTTGTGCTTTCAGAAGCTTTATTACAGCTTTTGTGTCCATATTTTAAATTCTGGCTACAGAATCTTGGAATAAAATTTGACGCCTGCTTGTATGTGCCTCTTGCAGCGGGGGCAAACTTTGTAGGCTTTGTGTCAGTGGTTTTTAAGTCTAAATTTAGGCTGGTTTTAATAAGTTACCTGTTAAGCATTTTTTTTAATGAATGCACATTGTTCATAATTTTTAAAGATCAAATGGAGAATAAAAGAGGAATAAGCGTTTATTTTGATACTAGCAGAAACAGCATCTCTCCCTTCTTTTGGGTCCCCCCTGCTAATGGATTTGGACGCATACAGCATTCGCATAGGAGTAAACTACTCACAGTATTCCAAGAACTTTGGGATGGCAGCAGATGTCTATTTAAATAATTCTGTCTTTACTCTGTGATGCCAAATGTGCGTGGAGCTTCAGTCTTTCGGGTACTGTGATAATTAGAACAGATGTCTGACTAGGTTGTCACATACATAGGCTGGAGCAGTTCATGTGGCCATCCAAGATTTTGTATGTTATTTTGTATGTTCTATTTATTCATTTTTGCTTTGTTTCATTTTCACAGAAGAATTTTCCTTCTTACCTTTTTTTTTTTTCCTCCTGTCTTCTGTTATTGTTTGACCCCTTGCTCACTTTTTCTTTCCACTTCAGTTTCTTTCCTTCCTGGGGTATGCCCCTTCCCTTATCAGTCAGTCTGTTCTGTCATTACTTCTCTCCTTCTAGTCACTTTTGCCTCAAGTTTGGTGTATTTGGGGATTTCAGCTGCTGTGAATTTATGTGACATAAGTTCCACTGCAGAAGTCACTGTAGTACTGTGCCTGGATTAGTGGAACCAGGGATGCTTTATGGGGGGGGTGGGGTTGTTACCCTTCCTGAAGACTGAAACTGTTCTCAACTGGCTTCTCATTAACTTTAGCCCTTTGAAGGCAAAAAAGCTGTAGATTGCAGAAAATAGATCAGCACTTTGACTTGCCGTGAACTGATCAGCAACCCAGTTGAGTGTGGTGCAAGAGGAACCGAGAGGGATATGGGGAACCCCTATCAGAGGGTGCGTAAGGGAGAGAAGATACAGATAGGTTCAGGGGGAGCTGGTTTAATGAAAATTGTAATCCGTTCATTATGCAGAATTCTTGTTGTCAGTGCAGAATGAAATACCCTGGAGACTTACCTTGAAGTCTAGAACAAATTGGATTAGTAAATGGAAGACCAAACTGATCAGCCTCTTCTGCTAGGAGAAGAAAAAGTGTAGTCTCTCGCCTGCATTTCTCTGTGAAACTGAAGACAGTCAACTTCTGTGGTGTGCAGTAGTGAAATGCCTTTGCTTTTGTGGAGATCACAGAAGATAGGAATGGAGGGAGCTTCAGGGAGTGTTTGTGGAGAACTGGACTTAGAGAGCTGGGGGAAGAAGTTTATGGAGGCTTTCCTTGCAAAGTGTAAGGCGGGGTAAGGAGGCATTAACAAAGTGTTAATGCGTCAAGACTAGATCCCTGCTCTGGGGAACTGAGGCATCCATTGTTTTAACTGATGTTTTAAATAAAATCTGTTCTTTTTCCACAGTAAGCTTTTATTTTTCTGAGAACTCTAGCCACGTTTCTGCTTTAAAGCAGTCTTTTAAAATGTATATTACTTAGTGTTCACAAATTTAGGGATAAATAAATTAATAAAATTAAAATATGGTCATTTTAGTGAACTGTTATTTAAACTTGCATGCAAATCCATCTAAGCTTTTGGGCCTCTGGCAGACTGTCTGGTATCGGTCTGTAAGGGATGTGCATCACTGTCTTAATGATTGTAATCCTTGCTTCCTCCTTCAGCAGGATCACAGAATCATTTGGTTGGAAAAGACCTTTAAGATCATTGAGCCCAACCATACCTCTCCACTACTAAAGCCTGTCCATAAGCACCTCATCTGCCCGTCTTTTAAATACCTCCAGGGATGGGGACTCGACCCCTTCCCTGGGCAGCCCCTTCCAGGGCCTGACAGCCCTTTCAGTGAAGAAATTTTTCCTAATATCCAATCCAAACCTCCTCTGGTGCAACTTGAGGCCGCTTACTCTCATCCTGTCACTTGTTACTTGGGAGAAGAGACTGACACAGGATATTCCTGTTGATATGCTGGGAAAAGTACTGCAGTGCCTTTTTACTTGGTTTGCTCTGAGAAATTGGGAAAAGACAAACCCAATATATTTAAATTTAATTTTGAATAACTAGGTTTATTTTGGGAGTGTCTATCTGAAAGTGATACCTTTATGGCATAAGCGCAACATAATGTGGTAGCAAAACAGTTTGTATTATACAGAAAATACATTCAAGCAATATGTGTGTTGGCTCCCAAGGTTGTTTCTAAAAAGTTAAGCAGCTAAATTGAAGGAAATAAAAACTTTGCTAGCAGGAGCCCCTATTATAATGTAGCATGGATACTCCTACCCTGAATTTTTACCACTTAATTTGAATCAAATACTAGTTCTTCCTCAGCTGATAATTTGTTCATGGGTTGAGAAACAAAAGACAAAAGTTTTAATCTTTCAGTTTGGAAATAGGGTTCTGAAATTGATTTATTTCTGGCCACTATGGCTTCTGGTTTCTGTAATTGGTGTAGCTCATTAGCTACAGATAGTTTTATGTAACCAGACTTCAAAGCATCTTAGAATTTATATATGCATCACTTACTGTACGTAATTACAAGTAACTTAAATACTACTTCCATCACTTACTCTAATTTCTATCAAAAATATCTTTAAAAATAAGTTAAAAGCCTGCTAACATTTCAGAATATTTTATCAAAATATTGTTTTACAAGTACTAGGCAAATGTTAAGTTATGGTTGGATAAAATTCTACGGCGTTGACTAGCACAAAAAGTACAGTCATGTATGGTAAAATCTACACTGTGGTGCAGATGAACGTGTCTTCAGAGCTATGAGCTGGTAAGAATCAGTCTTTTATTGAGGACAACACTAAGATTAAAACTATAGAAACGTCTTGCCTGCTGTTGCATTAAAATAAAGACTTCAGTAGTTTGTGTAACTTCCTTGTGGTACTAGGAGATTTGCATCTCAAGTTAGGTGAGAGTTTCATCGTTAGAAGTAGAATCCCAGCGTTTTTTGCTTTAATTTAGGAGCAAGGTATCTCTGCAGGCTCATTTCTTGGCTAAAGCTGACCGAGCAGTCCGGGTAGGTTTGTGAGCAGACTTCACCTATTTGAATAACTCTTCTCAGCAAGTTTTGTTTGTTTTAATTTGCTATTCAAGTCTTGCAGGTAGTCACAGAAAGCTTGTTCCTTGCCCAGGTAACTTAATCTTTGTATCAGGGAAATGAAGCTGAAGAAAGTATTGGAATTTTTCTCTATACAGTGAAAGTGGATCACTTCAGAGAAGAGGTGTCTAAATCTGAGGAAATTAGTAGCATCTCAAATTCTTCCTTTGTGTTGTGTCAGCATATACCTCAGCTACAAGTTTAAGATGATGTGTTTCCTTTTTTGAGGGAAGAGAGAGGAGATTTGTAGGTTCTAAGCATACTTTTTATACAGATTTTTTAACAGCTGTTGTTTCATACATGCTTGTCTGATCAAAGTATGAAAATGTGTTTGATCTCTCTCTGGCGCATGTAATTGACTGTTTGTCAGTGCAAAGTATAATCTTTCAGTGATTATGGTATTCATCCAGTTTAGGTAAAATACAGATAGTAACCCACCAGATGCATACGCAATATGTGGTTTGTGTCTTATAAGCACGCAGCAACATTTTATATAGCTGGATATAACCTGGTAAGCAGCACTGTAGGTTATATGGCAGAGAGATGTCCTTATCCTTTAAACTGGATCTATAGTCTTTTTTGTTGGCTACGTGCATTACAGTTTGAAGGAGCTGAAAGCCATGAGAAGCTAGCAGATGTTGTTATTGACAAGGCACTAGTGTAAATACCATTGAAGTTGTGACAGGACAAGGGGTAATGGTTTTAAATTAAAACAAGGTAGGTTTAGACTGGATGTAAGGAAGAAATTCTTTACAATGAGGGTGGTGAAACACTGGAACAGGTTGCCCAGAGAGGGGGTGGAGGCCCCATCCCTGGGAACATTCAAGGCCAGGTTGGACGGGGCTGTGAGCAACCTGATCTGGTTAAAGGTGTCCCTGCTCCCTGCAGGGGAGTTGGACTAGATGACCTCTAAAGGTCCCTTCCAACCTCAAAACCTCTGGGGTCCCTTCCAACCCTAAACTTTCTATGATTCTATGAAATCATGATACCTTGGTTACCAATGTCCTTTTCCATGTTCTGCCTTGACATCTTCAAGAACTTGACGTTCTTCCACTGGAAAACAAAAGTGGTGGTGTGTGCTGCTTAAGATGCTAAATATGGCAGGGTTTGTATGTGGGACAGAGTCTTTCAACCAGAAGGCTTCTGCAGCTTGTGCCTGAGGGCAAAAGTCCCTTCTGGAGCCCATAGGCAGTAACACCTATTAGTTATTTGGCAGCTGTCACCTTGGTAAATGGGCAGCTGGGCTGTATTTCTCTACTCTTAGTAGAATGGGAATAGTGACTACTTTTTCACTAAAGGTGTCATGTATTATTTCACACGGCGAATGCAAGAGGAAATCTGTGTGTGGCTTTCCAAAGCACTTAGTCACTGTTCAGTTCACCACTATTGCAAGCAGAGGAATGGGACTTCTGCTTTCCTCAATTACTGGGCTTATAATGAAAATTGATAACTCCTTTACGAAACTGTCTTCTCTATTGTGTTCTCTGCATGAATCTTCAATCCACATAGCTTATAATGGTTTCTTCACTTCCAAATGGCTGTCTTTTCAGAGCGGTAATTACAGCTACCACTGTTTAATGTGGGGTCTTGGAATACTTGCTGTCTCTTCATTCTTTGGAGACTGTCCCTACCCCTTTTCTTTAGATTTTCCTGCTGTAATGACAAATGTTCAGAGAACATTCTTACTGCAGTTAGTGAAATACAGACATTTCAACAGCTGAAGGCATCTTGAATTTTTATCTAAGAGTACAAACTATAGGTTGTTTCTGTGGTGGGGTTTTTTTTTTCCTTCTCTTTTTGAACCAACAATTCACTTCGCTGGCAATTCTATACATTTGGACAAAGCCTTAAAATTGAAAGCAGTTTCTTAGGAGCCTCTCAGAATTTTTCTTGGTGATGAAGTATTGCATACAATACATTTGAACTTCAATTTTTTTTTTTTTTTTTCTTTAAGGGAAGGAAAAGACAACTAATTCCTGGAGTAGTTCTTTAAATTATCCTTGAAATCTTACCGGTGTACACCACTAGAGGGTAGTGCTCATTGACAGATCATTACTGGTCTCTTTGTAACATTGGCCAGTGGTGTGGCTTTTATGGCGTATTTCATAACCTATAGAGTTAACTTTTTCTTTGCTAATCATGTATTTTTTAAAGACCTTTGGGAGTTTTTTTGGCTTTTCTTTATTAATATACACCCCAGTATCTTAGAAAATAAAATGGAAAATGTGAATCAATTCTAAAATAGCTTTATCATAGAATCCTTTAGATTGGAAAAGACCTTTAAGGTCATCAAGCCCAACCATTGCCCTACCCCTGCCATCCCACCCCCAAACCCTGGCCCTCAGCACCTCATCTGCCCAGCTTTTAAATCCCCCCAGGGGTGGGGACTCGACCCCTTCCCTGGGCAGCCCATTCCAGTGCCTGACAACCCTTTGGGGAAGGAATTGTTCCCAATGGCCAACCTCATCCTGCCCTGGCACAACTTGAGGCTGTTTCCCCTCGTCCCATCGCCCCTTCCCTGGGAGCAGAGCCTGACCTCCCCCCCAGCAGATCGACACTCCTGCCCAACTTGGTGTCATCTGCAAACTGGCTGAGGGTGCACTCAATTCCTTTGTCCAGGTCATTGATAAAGATATTACACAAGACTCTTCCTAGAATTGATCCCTGGGGAACACCACTTGTGACTGGTCACCAGCTGGATTTAACTCCATTCACCACAACTCTTTGGGCCTGGCCATCCAGACAGTTTGTTACTCAGTGAAGTGTATGCCCATCCAAGCCATGAGCAGCCAGTTTCTATAGGAGAACGCTGGAAAAGGGATGGAGAGTCTCCTTAGCCCTCCTTTTATTGCTAATATATTTATAGAAACATTTTTCTTTATATTAAACCACTCTTCAGCAGTACTTTAATAGTTTTCCAAGGCACATGGCATAACTACTACCAATAGCATGGGGATTGCTGTACTGAGAGTGAGAGTTACTCTGCTCGCTTTGCATGGAGAGAAAGTAGTATTTGGTTCAGGGTACCTGGCAAGTGGAACATTAGTCCTGAAATTGCCAACGTTGTTCTGCCTGCCTTTTCACCTTTCCTGTTTGGTTCATCTATTTTTTTTATTTTTTTTTTTGTAAACTAAAGGATTTTAGGCCAAGAATGCCAATTCATCTTGTAATCCTTAACACAGTATGGGACTAAGTCAGTTGGACTGTTTAGGTAATGATCACAGGGAAAACTGTAGAAATGTGATTAAGGTATACGTATAAACATAGTACTTGGGGGCGGGGTGGGGGGCACAGGCAATTACTCCTGCTCTTTGAGGACCTGTATTCATGTCAAATCTTTTTCTTTTTCAAAATGACAGGATAAACTATTTTAGTAAATCAGTTTGGCTTTCCAGGTTCAAAGCAAAATGGAATTGTTACGCTTTTTAATAAATCGGATGCAATGATATTATTTAATCTTCTCTTTTTTTACAATTAAGGTATTGTTCCTTCCTGCTGCTTGTTTTAATGTATGCATATTTGAGATGCTGTCTTATTCTGCTTGATAAATAACTTTTTCTCAGAAAATTGTATTTTTAAAACATGCTGATTTATTTATATGCAGATTTTCTTATATCATTATAAAGGGTTATAAAACTCTTAATTTTTTTTTTATCCTCTAGTCGGTCGAATTACGTTTCAGCTCTTCTCAGACATATGTCCGAAGACTTGCAAAAACTTCCTTTGCTTGTGCTCGGGTACGTAGCGTGCTTCTATTTCAGATTTTTTAATGTTTCTGACAATTGTTATTTGTTTATGCAGGTATAAACCACAGCATAATAATAGTGCTGATCATTTTTTCCTGGTAAAAACAAAGCTGAGACTTGTTAGCGCTGAGAATTTGAATAGTGCATAGCAGGAAATAGTGTGGTATTCTATAGCTGTGACTGAGTTGGAGTGGCAGGGATAATACATGATTACAGAATGCAAAACCATGACATTTGTGGAACAAAACCACTTTTTTTTTTTGTTCCTAATGTGAGGCTCCTGTAGGTGGATGTGATTGACAAGGCTAAGACTATGGTGGAGTTATTGAATACTCAAGTTACACAAAATGTGATAAAGGCAAGCAACTCTTTAGGATTTATCAGGAGAGGCATAAGTATTAATGTCACTGCACAGTATAATGGTGACGTTTGACTTGGGACACTGCATAAAACTTTATTTTTTTTCTTATATAAAATGTTGATTATATGTAATAAAATTTGAGTGCATTTCAGGTTCATAGAAGTGCTACACAGGGATCAGAGGACAGAAGCGCCTATTAAATCTGAGGAAACCTTTTCATTTTTAGCTAAATGAGGGACTAAAAGGGAACACAGTAGTCCCTTAGAAATCCAGGGATTGTTTGGTGGGAGAGAGGAGAGATCTATGAAAATCACAGGGACAGCATTGGCAAAAGAATGCCTGGGTATAACATAGCACCCTCCAACCTCTTTTTTTTTAAGCAGGACTTAATTTTTTAAAACTGGTTTCTAATGATTGGAGGAGTAAGGGTAGTAAGGGTTTGGTGGGGTTTTTTTGGTCTGTGCTGTTCCTCAGGGATTTCTCAGCCATAAGTTGAAGATTTATCTTGATTAGGTTAGTATAGCAATTGGTGTGTGTTATTTATGCGAAGAATGAATTCTGTGTCTCCTGCTGATCTCCTGGTCTTGTATACCTGAATGCTCAGCGACTTACGATATACCTTGAATTAACTGCACCAGCGAAGCCTCTACCTTGAATATGAAATAACTCTCTTGAAAATCATTAAAACTCTCCAGCAAGACTTCCCAGGCAGCATTTCAACATCTGGCTGTAGCAAACAGCTTTTAGCTAACTGGTTATGTGAAACAAATTTGTTGATATCCTTATGCGTTAACTTCTTAAAGTTCATCTTATCAGAGCTCCAATCCCAGAATGTGATGTGTTCTAGATAATCTCTGTGAAGATTTAGAAGAGCTTTATAACACTATGAACTTGTGGAAGGTACAGTACATACCTGATCTTTTTTGAGGTCTGTGTGGTGATGCCCCCTCTTTTTTATTTTACTTTCTGATTTTTTTTTATCATTACGCTTGTGAAAGAGATTGCTAGGGATGGACTGAAAAGGGGAAAGAATGGTACAACTGCCGTAGAAAAATGGGAATTTGTTTGAAGTTTATCTTACTCAGAAGAGGTTACAAAAGATAAGAAATAAAATGCAGTAGCAGACCGAATAGCGTAATGTCTGAGCCTCATGTTCTGTAGGGTTGTTTAAATCCTTACAGCAGCTTTGCTAGAAAAAAGTTAGGTGGAGGCAAAGGAGGGAAAAGGTGTTGGAGATGATGGGGAATGAAACAAACAAGCAGAAGAAAGAACAACTTTAAGGAAAAAAAAAGTCTGATTTCTTTGTATTGCATCCCTGTTTGAATTCTGTTCTACACCTGGCTGTATAGGTTTCACTGATGTCTTCCTCTGGAGCCTGTCTTTAATTGGAAGAACGTTTGACAGTAAGCACAAAGTTAGGAGGTCTGTTCCTGAGATCAGACCTGCAGACTTAAAAGCTACCTGAAACATTTGTTTCATTCTTGCAAATTGCTTTTGCTACTGTGTATTCATAGGATAAAATGATGATTTGACAGATATCTTTAAAAACTTGTTAATAAATACATGACAGTTAAATTCTGTGGGGGAGAGAAAAGCATATAGAACAACGTGAAGTAATTTCATTTCTTTCAGTGAATGTAATGTGTAAGAGAATTAAATTATATTCACTTCTTTTGCTGGTAGAAACCATATCTTTTCCGCCATGGTAGTTCTCAAACTTGAACTCAGGATGGCTGAGCTTGGAGGCTAGGGTCGCATGGCTAACATTAATTCTTTCCTTCTTTGCACCAGTTATAACTGTGTTGCTGCTCAGTTCGCCTGAGGTTTTTTTCCTATCAATTTTTCCATCTGCCTTTCTGCTTCTCCTTGACAAATTCTTCCAGTGCACTTGTTACTGCTAGCTTACCTGCATTATGCGTGCCATTTTCCCTGCCCTCCTGCCTTGTACTGTCAGAACCTCGATTGCCTCAGCATCTGAACTGAACACTCTACACAGGGATGCTGTCTGCTGCATGGTACCACGGACGGGAACTGTGGCCAGGAGCAGCAGGCCAGGCTTAGGGTCATCCACACTTCACAGCAGGATTTGACAGTTCGCTGGTACATGCTTTCTCCCTGTCCCCATGGTCTGATGTGTAGCATTCCAGTTGGGCTACTGCTTCTGTGTTGGCCTAGATTATGTTAGAGGACCTACAAAGCCTGTCTTCAGAAGAGCAGCAGTTCTGTGATGGGAGATGAAGGTGTACTGGTGAGATTGCATTGACCTCTGGCAACCAGAACTGAGATGTGAAGAGTTGCTTTGAATTTTTAGAGTTGTGAGCTGCTATATTATCTTCAGAGCCCAGATAAGTCATTTGCTTCCAGAAATCGGGTTCCCCTGACTCCTACTACTTTTCACAGCAAGATCCTTTGGTAGAACTTCAGTCATCATAGAAGTGTGAGTTCCTATCAGGTATATCTTTTGTCCTTTTGGTCTTTGCAACGAATTTTTCAATCACTGCAGGTTTACTCACTACAGCATCGCTTTCTGGCACTGACATCTTGTAGCCATATATAAGGCCTATGCTTATCTAAGGAGGTTTATAACTATAATAGAGGATGCTATCCTATTCTGGACTGTATAGTCTATATAATGGAATATCTTAGCAGCAGGCTGTGATCATTGTACACTTCTGTACTACATAAATTCAGGATTCTGCATTCTAGGCCAATCCAATGCTACCTGCCTGCATTGTAGCTGATAAAGGCATCGCAGCTGCAGAGTGCCACTTGCCCTCACTTAAGCTGTTGTGGACCTCATAGCAACTTGATTTGGGCTATGCACTTCCACTGTGTCATTGCCAAGAGTGGTTTCACTTGTCTCAAGGCAAGGTGATAGGCCCCAAGAGGAAGACTGGAGACCAGTATTTGAAATGCTGTGCCCATCCTCATGCCTGCTGCTCCCTCCATAATCTCTGAGGCAAGCCAGGATGATTTTGTCAGAAACAGATGGAGGAGGACAGGGTAATTCTGGCTGCCTTCCTGCAGCCTGACATCGTTGTCAGAAATAGACCTGGATACTGCAAAAGAATGCTGTCTGCCTTGACAGCAAGAGGCTTCTTGCATTTAAATTAAAATATCTGGACTTGCAAACTGGCATTTGCAGGTCCTTCAGTCAGTCCACCTATCGAATAAGCACAAGCCCATTTGCTCTTTGGCGCTTTGTCAGGAGCTCCCCTTCTCATAAACTCAAATGGGGACCACTATTGGGCACCTAATTCAAAATATCTCAGATTGGGTTGGCAGTGCAGGTTGTTAATAGGGCGTGAGAGCAGTTTACCTGCCAAAGGGAGAAGGGCACTTCGGTAAAGGCCCTCGTGCTGTGCCCTCCTCAGCTAATGGGTTATCCCTTGCAATCACTATGTAAGCTCTCCTCCACCATCCCATTTCCAAGTGATTTGCAGCACATGGAAAGAACTGCTTAGGCAGGAAGGGTGCAAAAAAGGGCTCAAGGACAATTTTTTTTCTTTTGCAGACAAAACTCAGGCATATTTAGTACAAAAAGAATAAGGCTAGCATTTGGCTATAAACAAAAAAGAAACCCATGGGCTTTGTACTGGCTGTTGCAGAAAAGTGTCTGAGCTTAGGGAGGTGCTGCAGCTCTAACTAGTGGAACAACTGGTCTCTGTCTTTTACCTGACTGGGAGTCCAAGGATTGGTTTTGAAAATCAGAGTGACATAGTGCAGCTTTTGCAGGAACTTAGTCCTTCACCGTTTGGCCAGCAGCTTAAGTGCATTGTTTGAAGTGTCTGTGGCTTATGGGGAAGTCGTAGAGTTCTATGATTTTGCCCACAGTTGTATTGTGCATGGAAGGAAGGGAAGATCACAAGTATTGATGTTTATTATGATAGGGACTATACTGTCTTGGTGATGGCGTAAAGGAGGGTAAAAAAAGGGACTACAACTTCTGGCTGTGGTCTAAAGCTCACCTCTTGCCTTAAAGTACCAGCTCAATTACATGGTCAAGTGCAATTCAGGATCCCATTCTGTAAGGGCATTATCCAGACAGCCTGAGGGACATGCTGAAACATGACCAAAAATGTAGGGAGATACTCCTTGGTATTGATTGATGTGGGATTTCCAATGCTGTAAGCAGAGAGGGGCATGCTTTGGGGAGAAAGGGGGTGTGTCCATCCCTGTAATAAATAGCTTTGCTTGGATAACTTCTGTGTAAAATAAAAATGGCATAGGAGGTGGCATGGGTTATGGGTATGGAGAGTCAGGATAATGGAAAATAAGTTGTATCCTCTGAGTGGAGGCTTCTACAAGTACCATAAACAGCAATGCCATGGGTGGGTTTTCTGCCACAAACTGCTCTTTACCCTCATCCTGGCAGCGGTGGGCTGTTTGCAATGACAAATTTGGGTTGATCTGGCCCTCAGTTAATTTTGAGTGGAGGAACAATAGATCGCAGAAGGGGAGTGTTGGCTCCAGGTAACAAGTATACATACAGAACGTGCTAGTTAAACATCCCCTGACCGAGTGTCAAATGCCTGTTCCATAACCAGTGGTGGGATGAAACTGAACGTAGGGTTATTTGTCCTGTCTTATTGCAGAATATCTCCTGCATATGTGTTTTATCTTGCACAGGGTATAAGATACCCGTTACTCTTAAATGCCATGTTCTGCCAGCTCCCCTCTTCTTGGAAGCTAAAGTCAGTGTCTCTTATATGTTCCCTGACTGGACCAGTACAAATCCCTCATGAACCTATTACTCAGGACCTCTACCATGCTGGTACCCTCATCCACATGCCCAGTGCAGTTTTTCTTCTGAATTTTGGAAAAAATGTTAATGAAGTTTGAAGTTCTGGGATGCCTTTCTCAAAAATCACCAGTAGGCTTGAACTGCCACTTGCTGGGAGTCCACGGAGTGCCACTTCTTAGGAAATCTCGGGCTCAGAAAGGATTAACAAGTACCGTGGCCTGGCTTGGCTTCTGCTGCTGGGTAAGAATGGCCCTGATACCGTTTCAGGATTTGGGGGATATTCCCCACCCTGCATTATGATTCTCATTTAGTTCATCCTGGAATGGTTCTTGTATCCACAATTTTTTCCCCCTCTTCTGTCAGTCTTTTCATAAATGGGAATTTTGTGCGAATTTCATACTGAGATGGTGAGGGTTGGTGCCAGGCAGATTGGCATCAAGGACTGGCCTGACACTGTGCATGGACTGGTGAAGATGTGACACATGCTTGGATAGCTCCATCTCACTTTTCCAAGCGTGAATTGCATCAAAGCTGAGTTGAAGCCTGTTCTGAGCTCAGATTTCTGTCCTGGGATTCAGCTGGCACATCCAGATGTATAAGCAGTTTGAAAAGGACTCGGGTGTAAGCTTCAGCTAAGACAACAGTGTAGCTGTAACCACAGAAAATAGTTAACCCATCATTATTATGAACTCTTGTTTTCTTATAAATTGTTCTGAGTGGATTGCTAATAGGTACTCTCCTTCTTGGGAGGGGAGAAAATGTTTTTTAAGAAGAAACCTCATTTTCATTTGAGAGTCCCCTTGTAAATGGGTCCCTTCTGCTATTAATGGGCGGTGAAGAGGCAGGACTGTTATCTTTTACAGTTGTGTTATTCTGATGGCTGTCTTATGAGGTAAAACCGTTGGAACTTGTTCAGTGACAATCTGTAGATTCTTCTTGTTTAATCTTCTTGCAGGTGAAAAAGGAACTGGCAAAACAACTGGAAAGAAGCTGTGGTACAAAGGCACTACATTCCATCGTGTGGTTAAAAACTTCATGATTCAGGGTGGGGACTTCAGTGAAGGTAAAATACACTTTTAAAGCTGCATTTTTTAAAGCAGAACAGAAATGCTATTACTTCTATGGTTATAATGTAACTTCAGAAAATGCCATCAAAGCATTACAGTGCCATAAAAACATTTCGTTTGCTGTGAAGTATTGCACAGATCACCCATTTCTCTATATTAATCTTTAAAATTCTAAAATGTTTCAACTGAAGTAATATTTATGTAGAAAATGTGTTAAGAAAAAAAAACCTAAACCCTTGCTGGAGTTAACACCTATCTTCTTAAACAATTCAAATCCAAACTGTAGTCTTACTGCTTTTCACTTCTGTGTCCACAGCAGAGGTAATACTGTGCTCTGTTGAGACAGGGACCTAACTATTTGAATAAGTTTCCTTTTTTTAATTATCTTTAATAAACAAGCTAGAAGTGTTTAACAGATAAGTCTCCAAAAGGAGATTTTCCAGGAGTTTCTTTGTTTCCTTCCCTGCAGTACGTGTACAACATCATGGTTTTGCCTGTTGTCCTTCCCTGAAATACCTGTCCTTACAAAACGTGTATCTTCTTCACTGTGTCCTGAATTCTTATATCTGATAAAATGGGCTCAGTGAGGGAATATCTTGTTTTGAGAGTCAAGGATGAGTGCCTTTAAAACTGCTCGCTGCTTCCTTATCTCATCCATTCTAGCAGGCTCTCAGCTGCTTTGGTTGTTGGTCGTACCTACTGTCTTTTTTTCCCTGCTTGCTGCTGTTGTTTTGCTGTCTGCCATTGCTTTAGCAAATACCAGTGAGGATTAGCCTTTGGAGCCCTGCTTCAGACTTCTCAGTGTTGAGGGGCACTAAGGCAATCTTCATTCTCAGTATTTTGAGTGTCAGCAGGATAATGCACAGCTGTGGTTTTTAGTATTGGAGCATAAGCTCCTTAATTAGTAACTGGCCAGAGTATCCTGGTTTGTTACAAACTGGTGGAATGTTGCATATAGCTTTTTTCATAAACGAAGCAAAAAGTTTAATTCATGCTTTTTAATGCGTAGGTAATGGAAAAGGAGGTGAATCTATTTATGGTGGCTATTTTAAAGGTAAGAGGAAATAAGTCTTTGCAGATTCTTTATTCAGTTATGAGATAAGTCTTGATTCCCAAGCTACTTAATGAAAACAGGTCTACTTATAGATCACCTTTTGCATGAAACTAATGTTGCATGAGAATTATTTTTATATGCATGACTTTCAGATAATTTTTTTGTAATATTTAACTTTAACTGACAATTAATTAAGGCTAACATTGTTGGTTAGACATGACTTTCAGCATGGAGGTTAGGCAACTTTATTCATGAATAAACTCCTATCTTCCTGCCTAAAACTGTCAACATATTCTTTTGTTTATAGAGAATGTGGTCTTTTGCAAAATGAAAAGGTAAGAGACAAAAGCTCAGTAACACAAATTCAAACTCTGTTCCCTTGTACCCTCCCTAGTAAATATATAGACAACTGATACGTCCGTTTGTAGATGGATATCTGTGTTGCTTGGAGAAATGAAGAGTTCTGTGTCTAACCTTTCTGAGGGTTAATGACTTATTCTGAGAAAGAATACTGGCATAATTTCCAGCTCTGAACAGTTATTTCTTCTTTTGTTAATGTCCCTTTCCTCCCCTTCCCTATTCAAGGTTTGTATGTTTAGTGTTCGTTTCTAAAAGTGTTTGACTTTGTTTTTATGCTACACGAGTTATTTCACTTGCAAAGAATTTGTAAATAAATGTACATTTACCTCTTTTTAAACTCTGTTGGTGGAAGGAAAATGGTGAGTTTATGAAGTATTTGTTTAAAGACCTACAATTCTTTCTTGTAAACAAACAGGTAGTTACTGTGGTATTCAACTGTTAAAGGCACTATATGTATTTATGTAACGGCACCCGTTGTGTATGTTTTGCAAGTAGCTCTGCCTGGTTAAGTGCATGCCATTAAGTTTGTCTTAAACAGAGACATAGCTTGGTGTTGGAGTATTACAGCCTTTAGTCAAAAGAAAGTCTTGAATAGATCCATTTGCTAAGAAGTTACTAGGGTTTGTTTCTAGAGGCACTGAGTGCTAAACGTGCAGCATTGTGTTGTGAGATGTAAACTTAAAATAATGGCTTTGTACACTCAATTTTTAGCTTTTGAAAATGAACTTCAGAAGATCTGGTTTTATATTATGCTGTACAACCAGAAGTCCTCTTTAATTCACTGGAATAGAAAATGCATGTTTAGTTTCATCTTCATTGATTTTATACTTAGGTTGCAGGAGGAATATGTTCTTTAGGTATCTTGGGTTTTTTTTCCCTTGTATGTTTTGATACTTCCAGTGTTGAATTGATAGGTGGCTACCTTTTAACATGCCATACCAGGGAAATGGCTTTTTCTCCAGATCTTTCTATCCGAGGTGCATGTTGTATAAATAACAGTATCATGTATGTTAAGTCTTGTTTTAGGATGTCAGTAAGTCTGCCAACCTTGTTCTTATTCAGAAAATGCTGGATTTAAATCTGAGTCTATGAGAATCTAATGTTTATTGAAGACACTAATAATGACTTTAAATTTTTTTCATTAGAAATGTTTACGCTATTTCTGAAACTTTAAGAAAGAATGCATTCTGTCTCATAACTCCTTCTACCATAACTTTTGAGAGGCTTGTTTAAATTTAACTTTTGTTTTTGCCAACCTGTTCGTGTTTCTTCAGCAGCAGCAGAATTTCTCCTTATAGCATCCATAAGTTACTAAGAAAATTAGATTTGCATTCCTTGTCAGGGAGAATCTGACAAACATATTTTTTCTTCAAACAGATGAAAACTTTATTCTCAAACATGACAGAGCGTTCCTTTTGTCAATGGCAAACCGAGGGAAACATACCAATGGTTCCCAATTTTTCATGTGAGTAGATGTGATACGACAGTTGAGCTTTTCTTAAACAGAGAAGCGCTGTTCATGAGAAAGATGGTATTGCTAAATTATCTATAACAATGTTATCCGCCTTATTTTAAATAGGGTTGAGTGGGTACCTGCAGTGTAAGCTATACTAGGAAACATTAGTTATGGCACTTGGCTTGTGGCATTCATTTGGATTAGAAGTTGATACTACATGGATGTTCCTTGTTCGTTGCTTTTTACCTTAAAAGTATGACATATGCTGTAAGTTATTAGTGTCCAGGAAATAGACTCTTTGGCTTTGTGTGTGCACAAACCAAATCTTAGGAGATTATCTGCAAACTACAATGTTGAGCATTGTATGCAAAAGGGAGTGAGGTTCAGAGGTGATTTGTTTGGTTTTGCATGTGCTCTTTAAAGTACGATGACTTATGATTTAGTTTTGGGCGGGGGTGTTTTGCAGGGTTTTCTTGGGGGCAGGAGGATGAGTGGGGATTTTGTTTGTTGGGTTTAGATTTTTTTTAATTCTTTTATTTTGGAGTGTTTGTTCCTGACGTGCTTTTCTTCTATATTGCTGCATAATTCTGTTTACTTGTGCATATACCAACTTCTTTGGTACCAACGCTGTGTAAAATTATGTGCTGATAATCAGATTTTTCCTTCACTGCCTTAAAAAGAAATTCCATTTCAGTATGTAGCCGTGTTCTATTAAATTGTAGAAAACGCATGACTCTACCATCAATAAATACTCAGGTCTGATATGTCGGGGTCTTGTTAAAGTAGTTGTATTCTAGGTTCAGTATTAGTATTTTTAAACTTACTAGTTTTTATGTGATTATTTCTCCAGGTAACTCCCTTTTAAAAATAACCTTCTATTAATGTTTAACAGTTTGTATTTGGAAAGATCTGGATTATAACTTTGGGCTTGTGCTGAGTAGAACTTTGTGAAATAACACCGGTGTTTTCAAAAGTAAATTTTAGTGTAGTTAGTTAACAAGAAAAACTGTATTCTTTGCCATCTTTCTTGGGGGATAAGAATGAATGGCGCTTCACTGTCTTCAGTAAAGGAGTAAATTATCCTCAAGAATATTTTTTTCTTTGCCTGAAAAAGATCTTTGATATGATTAAGTTCAGATAAGAGACATATTTAGGTCTCTTCCTAAAGAATGCCCTAAAAATGGAAAATGAACCTAAGAGGAAGTCTTTCAGTCACCACTGTTCTGACTTTCCATAGAGATAAAATAGTGTCAAAAGCTTGTTTTCTGTTACCTTCAAACCAAATTTTAGATGTTGTGCTTCCTTACATTAAATTTGAATGGCTATGTATACACATTAATATGGAAAACAATCTCTATGTAAACCCCCCTGTGCTTTAATAAGCTCTCTGCAAGACATTGGTTGGCTCTTTGCTACTTGGTGACTTACCTTTTGGTTCTCTTGTCATAATTTTCCATTTTTAAGCTTATCTGAACAATATACATGAAACTTAACGATGTCACATCAGTCAAGAAGCTATCATTTGAGGGCTCTAAAGTTTCTTTTCTCTCCTGCATTTGATTCAGAAGTCATCTTCTTTCCCTTATGCTTAGTAGACTCAGCTTACCTGTTCAATTAGATTTCACAGACATAAACACCTTGTCTCTCTCCACACACCATAACAACCTAGGATGTATTAGATGCTAAATTATACGGTCCAATAAAATAAACAGTATTTAAGAGCACTTTCCTCAAATAGAGAAGTATTTTGAAAGATGCAGGTTTCTTCAGAAAATCTGTTTTTTTTCATAAAGTCACCATAAAGAGAAAGTGTTAGTTTGTTGGGAATTCAAGCAGCATAAGATACCTAAAGACAATCGTCTCCATGTAAGCTAGATTCACCTCAGCTCCCTGTAGGAATCTAAAGCCATTCTGTGATTAGGGTCCTAGGGGATCCTACCTGGCCTTCAGCTGCTGGGAGAGAAGGGTGTGGATGTTCTGAAGGTCTTATCTCTCACCTGCCTGCCCCATGCAGATGTCTTGGATGTCCTGTAGTGTGTTAAATGGCACCAGCTTGCCCCAGATTCAGGCAAGTGAATCGAGCCCAGGAGTAAACTCCCAGTGTAACCGATGAGGTTTAGGTGGGCTGCTATCCAAGTCTTTAAAGCATTCTCTAGACTCCAGTGACCCTCTTGACTGGGGCTTTTTTCATTTTTACTGCATGCAGACATCTAATGCTGTTTGAGACACCATTGGGAATTCCAAGACAGGCTGTGCAAATTTGCTGTAGCACCTGCAAGACACCCTGCAGTGCTGGAGTAGCAGCTGGAAGCCAAGCAGGATACAGTAGGGCAGCTCAGGATGCCTAAATGTTGGGAATTGAGTGTTCTGTCTAGATCTGACCAGCAGCTGAGATGACTAGCTCGCTTGCGGATGCCTTTACTATATTCAAGTTCATGCATTTAAGCTGAAGCCCACCTTTGGCCTCCAGTACTGCAGCTGATCCTGGGAGTGAGTATGTATAATTACAGAATCCATACAGAAGCTGCTGAGGCTGCTCCTAAAGGCAGGTGTGTATGTATACAGTCAGTTGCAAAGTAAGGTTCATGTTTCGTAACTCAATTTATACATAGGCAAGGATGGATGGTGAAACACATAGTTCAATCTGTGGGGTTTGTATAGTCTTTTTTCAGTGGTGGAACTTGGTTTCATAGAATGTTTTGGGTTGGAAGGGACCCCTCGGGGTCATCTAGTCCAACCCCCCTGCAGGGAGCAGGAACACCTTTAAGCAGATCAGGTTGCTCACAGCCCCGTCCAACCTGG